>JAXCGZ010019128.1:67500-80000 GCA_037179515.1 Halocaridina rubra
AGTTTTAATAATAAAAAATACCATTGGAGAATTTCAAATGTCCTCAAAGCATGCACCAACACCCACAAAAAGCTAAAAAAAAGTTATAACAAAACTTTTAAAAACATTAGATAGAAAGAGGAGTAAAATAAAGCATAAAAACTAATAAGTAAAAAAAAAACAGAAGATGTCATAATATAAGCCACAGATGCACAATTAAGAAAGAAACTTTTACTTACGCAAACTGGCACCTCACTTCACATGGCACTACACCAGTTTAACTGTAACCATTCCCAAATAACTACTTTAAGGCACTATGCCAACTAGTAACTAGTAATCCCTTAAATGCTCTTATAACTAGCAACTAATCTATTAATTATCAATCAAGAAAGCATATTATCACAGACACAAATTACAGAACGATCAGCTTGAGTAAACAATTAACGATGCCCTTGTTGTTAGATTTCTGTGGTCTTGCACAATTATCATGTGTAATAATTTACATCATTTCATAATTAACAATCTTAGTAGCATTGTTATGAACTCCATCTAAATGAGGACACAGGATTAGGCCTAAAAATCAGGCCTATTAATGTGTATATAGAAAGCCTTATACGCTAATCTAGTGTCCCGAATAGATACATTAATAATTAGAGGAATTAAATAATTAATTACTGTAGAGCAAGTATTATTATACTATTACTATTAGACTATAAACTGATTATACAACTAAATATATTCATGCAAATGTACTGGAAAATACAGTATATAATTGCATTGAAATTACATATGATTACTTGTAATTAGTGTGTAACTTTACGTATGACCATTTCCGTTATCAGTCATATATAATAATTACTAATAATTACGTGACACAACAGTTATTCAGTATATAATCAAGATAATTAATTACTAATTGACATGGCACACCTAAAATCGATAACGACAAGAAAGGAGATAACAACACTTACCTCGTTAACGAAGATAACGTGGTTGCACGGTTAGATTAGACCCTTAAATATCCTGGATCTTGTAAAGGAAAGTAACTCCAGGGTACTCTGGAGTTTTTCATTTATACATGACATGTCACTAAACTTAACCTAACCTAACCTACCAATTTTCATGGGTTATTTAACTTTATGAGGGGATCAGGGGTTACTCGTCTATACGAGATCCAGTACCTTTTCTTGCAATACCTTTCTATCTTCTAAAATGCAATATTCTACGATAATGAATTCTGATTACATAAATTTTTTTCTAGTCCCATAACTCACTCACGCTTGCAGGGTAGCAGTTTTTTCATTTCTTATTTGTGTCACTATTATTCCTCATTCGAATGGGAGAGGATAGATAGGTTGGTGCAGGGGAATTACGGCTGGATGACTTTCTAGTGTCTCACAGTGGGATCAAACATGGGTATGTCACTTCTTGAGACAAGTGTTCTGCTTATTTCATGTCATTATTAGTATTTTTGAGTGAACAAGACAGATCGAAGGTAGGGAATTAAGGCTGGATATTCTTCCTATTGCCCCATGGTGGGCTCAAACACAGATTTGTCACTTCCCGAATTACACTCTAGCCAATACGCTTTGGCAAATATTGAGGTGCAGCAGGAATTAGTGATACCCAGTCTAGCCTTGTAGTTTTTATCAGCTGTTCTGTGAAAGATAACTTTTGAAATGGGATTGAAACCCACTTGCCTCCCTATCCCATTTCTAATGACTAAGCACTGGCATGCAAACCGCCGCATTCAAAATAAACAAATACTTACAATTATGCCTGGGAACGACCCAAGCAGGGAGGTGGGGGGAACTGTGGCAGGACTTTATCCCCAAGGAGTTAAGTGGAGCGATAAAAGATATATTAGCTTCTGAAGAATGCTTGTGCTTTGATTTGGCCACTTCCCTTACAAAGGAATTACGATCATTACATATGTACTGTATACGTAATAACAGTATGCATCGATGTAAATTTTAAGTTGCAACAAATGAAGATGGAAGACCTATTAACATCGACAAACAAATTCTTCCTCATTTCAAGAGAAATTATATGGTATTATATCTCTCTTTCTCTCTTAGCAAAATCTTCTTCCTTCTCATGAAGCATGGGACAAGTGTGCTGCCTCCATGATTCCCTGTGTGTCGTAAACACTGCCTAATGGAGCAATGCAAGAGGACTACCAATATAAGGTCTAGCTTAGTCATGGTTGTAATCCATATCATGAATAAGCATGAAAATTGTAAGAGACTAAATACTATATTTCTTAATGTTTCATGCTGACTTGAGCAGCAAAATATAATATGTTGAAAAATACTAAATACAGAGACATGGTTTGCATAAGCGTGGCTATGAAAGAATATTTATAATAACTCGATAGTAGATCGTGCAAGTCGGGAAGCAATTGGCTTGGATCTCAGCCTACTGAGGAGCGTTAGGAAGGGTATCCTGCCGTAATCCCCTAAACTCTAACATGTCTGTACCAAGCCTCATTCGATGAGAACTAATTGTGAGACGTGATATGGCTATCAAAGAGATGGATGCAAGACTTGTTTTAAGTTACCGCGTGGTGCATTTCCTTCATTTACGGCCACTCTGCTGAACGTGATGTGAGAAGAAAATATTTATATAAAAATCTATAGATAAATAAGTTAGTTGTAAGCAATACTTTATATTAAAATAAACTAGTCCTTCTACTATGTAATTTTTACCTAACCATAGATGATAAGATCTAATGCTATTGCTTTAATACATTTCATAACACAGCTTACTAAACTGATTAAATCAAACTCTACTTACTTTACTAGAGTGTGTAAGTCAAAAGAACAAGAACTAAATCACAAGCTAGCTGAATACAGCTTCAAGTGATAAATTAATATTTATTGAGGGATATGAGAAAAAAAGAGAAGAAACTAATTACTCTCTTCCACAACAAAATTTATTCCAAAAAAGTTTGCAATTAAAGACGAATTAAGAAAGGAAAAGTGAAGAGAAGACATTTATATGTCTCACCTGTTACTGGTAAGGTGGATATGCTTATGTGGGTTTACAGAAATAAGATAAACATGAGAATACTCGTCTTATGAGACTGCTTAAAACAGTGATTCTTAATCAGGGGTGCTCGCACCCCTAGGGGTGCGAGGCCAGTTCCTAATGGTGCGAGGATGCCTATGAATACTTAAAGCAAAATATATTTTTATAGACGTGTTATATTTTTCCTGAAAAAAAAAAACTTTTTGCTTCAGCAATGTTCTGAGATATAGATAAGTGGTTTTGTTATTATTACACATAACATCAACTTTGTATTTTTAGCATTTTTTTGTATTTCAGCAATCGGGGGGGGGTGCAAGAACTGACTGCTGATTTGAAAGGGGTGCATATACTGAAAAAGGTTAAGAATCACTGGCTTAAAAGAATACTGCCTTAAGAAGGGAGAACCAGAATGGAAGAGAATACTTGTTCAAAGTTTAATATTATACAGTAACTTTTCAATTATATATATTGTCCTTGCCGAAAAATGTCACATGCAAAGACAAGATATTTCATTTCTGCCAGGGAGGATATTAATTAACCAATGACAATACAATTGTTTGAATTATATCAAGGCATATAGCTGGCTTTAAATAGATATCTGAGAATTGACATACTTTTTATTTAATAAAAGGCAAATGCATACCGATACGTACAGAGCATTTTCAAATATGATGAAATGTACCACGAAAAGGCATAAAATCACAATGGGATAATTGAATTAAAATTTAGCAATACCCAAACTTCTCTTCAGTCCTGGAAACATTTTGCCATTTTTTTTTCTACACAAAACCAAAAACTACTACTCAGCCACCATAAAAAATTTTGTGATTACTGTTAGGCATAAATACTATATGCAGAAACAATAAAACAATAACCGTACTTGTAAAATAGGCCATATTATTCATCGCTTTCAATTACAATACAAGAGGTTCTCAATTTACACTGTCCTCGAGTTACGCTGCTTCGTAAATTATATTGCTCCTTTGTTTTTATAATTTTTGGCCTGTATTATGTCTCCCTGGCATATAGCAGATTCTTCTGATGGCAGTGCTTCAGATAAAAGGAAAGCTATCACCATGGCAGTGAAATTAGAGATAGTGAAATGCATGGAAAAACTGTACTACTGCATTAGTATAGGTGCTTATTTAGGCGTGTTCCGACATAAACTGAAATTTGGGTTACATCACATTTCAGGAAAAGAACTCTGACGTATATCGAGGACCCCCCTGTAGTCATAATATGGCCTAGTACCAAAGTATGTAAATTAATGTACTACTGTATATCAAGTTATTGAAGAAAGAAAAAATTAGGTGACTGTATATAAAACAGAGTAAAATGAAAGAAATGAAAAATCGTCTTTCATGTATACAGCATGAAAGAGTAAAAAAAAAAAAAAAAAAAAAAAAAATGGCATATTACACACACAACTAAGAAAATTAACCGGAATAGTAAGTTATCAATAATAATACTTCCTTTTCACAGCTTTACCATCGAATGAAGATTGAACTGTAGCAAGACGAGGAAAAACATGCTATTCAGCACTTCTACCATTATTACACAGACTGTAACGAAAAATATCTTCATCGTTTCATCTTTTAACTACACAAAGAATGCATTAATGGTAAAAATGCTGAGTCAGCTCCCAAACAATTGCACAGGACACGAAACCAAAGCCCCAAAAATAACCCAAAAAAAATTAACGAGTGAAAATTATCAGAAATAAAAAGTAATAATAAAAATTGGAAGATATGTATATCTGAAGCAAGAAGATCATAAGAATATCAAATTATAAAGTTATTAGTCCATACGGCTGCTGTACTGCAAATTTGCAAAAAGGCATTTATACGATTACTTTGTAGGGATATAAATGAAATTATACTGAAAGCCAATAAACATGCACATTTTTTTTTATTCTTTAAAGAAATCAGGGATCACGTCTCTTGGCAAATTAAATATACTAAGGAGTCAAATTTTAATGTCAATATTCAGAAGAGTGATTCTATGGTGTGTGTGGTTTTCACAGTTAAGCAAATACAGTGTCTAAATGTACAAGACGTGTTGAAATCTTAGTTTTTTGTTGTTGCTGTTGTTCCCTAAGGAAGGCACTGCCAATACCGGGTTTTCCCACAGAGCTCTCAGGTAGTGCATGCTGTATTAACATATGTGGTTGTACACAGTGCAATTTCTATAATATGTTTCCCGGTTTGTTCTCTCTGTCTCTGGCTACAAGAAGTCTTCAAGAATTGACCACCGGAGTTATTTCTCTGCGTAAAAAATATTGTGTCGTTGCGAGTATTGTGTTGAGAGCTAAAGTAATCGACAGTGTGACAAAATCCTCTACCAGGTTCTCATGCCCCATTAGGGGCAGGGGGTCACTGTTTTCAAAGCCGATGCTACGAGTTTGAGCAAGGAAGATGTAATGGATAGGGAAGTCTTAAAATGAAAAAGTTTCTGCACTTACGCAGAAAGGAGTGTGAGTAAAAACGATTTTACATACAAGTTGTAAGCTGGAGTGCACACAGAGAGATTGAGTCAGCCTCAGTACCCTTAACAATCCCTGAGGAGTGATCAAAAACTGGTTTGTCACCTCCTGAATCAAGTGCTCTAACTGCTTTGGTACCATGGCCCCATGGTAGCACAGAGATAGAGAGAACAAATTGAGAAGATACTATTGCAGGTTCGATCCCACTGCGAGGCGTTAGGAATGGTACCCTCCCATAATACCCAAACTCCAACATATCTGTCAACCCCCATTGAAAAGTGAATAATTGTGATTAATAAAACTGTGCAATAATAAATTTTTCTACATATTTTATATGAAATGTACCGCAAAAAGGCATAAGTCACATAAAGGCATAAAAAAGTTTCTGTTTATGAAAATGCTGAATCTCACTGTCCAATTCATTTAGTGTTTACTGCAAGGACGTTGTATGCATATAAATACTATATATATATATACAATGTTTATAGGCAAGAACAGATGGACAAGACGACTTTATATACATTAAGAAATTAATCTCCGTTTGACAAACAGGTAAAGAGACATGTAAAGTATGTTTAACAAACAGGTAAATGGGCATATGAAGGTGGTTAGATTTTAAACATATTGCTGAATGTTATTTATCAATATGCCACAGATTAATAAGCAAGAGAGTTGATATAGAGTGAATGTCAGAAATATTACATTTTGTACTCTGTTCTTATGTAAAATAAACTGTGTATTGAATAAGAATGCATTGCTTTCTGGTGAATGGAAGTGTGCTCTTGACTTGGCCACTCTTATTACAAAGAGGATTGATGTCATTATGTGTCTTTACATACACTGAAGGTGTGTGTGTTTACATAAACATGCAAGTGCAGTTTGTGTGTGTGTGTGTTTGTTCATGCGCTTATACAGTAAAGATTACATCGATTCTCTCTCTTAATTTAATACAAATTTTTGAGCTGCTTACTGATAAGAAAATACCCATTTAAAGAAGACGAGATCATTTCCGTGTCCTGGCATCAGTGACCTACCTGTGTCGTCACACTGTTCTAAGGCTTGTTGAAGCAACTTGAAGGAATGCCCCTGGACAACATTCTTGTCAGAGGAGATCAGAGGGGATGTTACCTCACCTTCAGTTTCCAAATGGGGATTCTTGTCCATCTCTTGCACCATTCGGAGAACGTCTGAGGCCTTTCCGTCATACGCCCTTTCGTTCTTCATGAAGTTGACACTGCATTTGCACGCGGGATAGAGGTTGAGGTAGTTGTGGGCATATGGGCGGAAGGGGGAAGAAAAACGGAAGCAAAGGGTCATGTCAGTATTTTCATGCAGTGACTAAACAAAATATTATCGAGGTACTTTCATGTATGATAAAAGCGAGCACACACGCAGACACACGCACACAAACGGCAATCCAATACCAGGCCGATTAACAACCCGAGAGAATCTCTGCTTCAAATGCAGCACGCTTGTGGGAAGGAAGGGGGTTAAAAATAGCCACAGTACCGTTGGCCATGATACACATGCAGGCCACCTCACCAAAAATTCTGCATGGTAATATTTATTCAAGCTCTGCTTGAGGCAAGGAGTCAGGAACACAACTTGTAAGATGCTCATGAGGTCAAAATTTGAGGGAGATCAAAGGGGTGGAGTGTCACCTGACTCTCCTCCCGCCTGAGGAGGCTGAGGGGCTGGTGCAGCCGGTGCTGGCGCTGGGGCAGGGGCTTGAGCAGGAGCTGCTGGTGACCCTCCTGCTGGCTTCACGCGCTGGAAAGCTGGGACGGGGGGAGGAGGTTGATTTGCCTTGTCGAAGGGAGAAGGTGGTGGAGGACGCGCCTTCTTAGGGGCCTCTTCTAAATCTCCGTGAATTAACTTGTATGTTGGGGAGTCTGTCTGAATTACGGTTTCCACGTGGAATTTCTTGAAGTTAATGCTGTCGGCCAGCGCCATGCATCCCAATGAAGCCGTATTAAAAATATAACACAGACACACACACAAACAAAACCATTTATTCAGAATATTGGTATGAGGAACATGATAAATAGGCACTGATAAAAAAAAATACATATTTAAACAATACATAGCTCATGCAAATGATCATTTGAAATACAAGAAAATCAATATATTTCAAACATTGTGCAAAAAGAACTGAGTTTTTAAAATGAATAATATACAAATGTTTCTTAGAATTATGATAAGGGAAGAAGGAATAGGGAATACTGAAGACTGCTACCTTCTCTTTTTATTCTTGTTTTCACCCTCTTGATATTACAAGATATGGAAAAGCATTTAAAAACAAAAGTCCAGGATTGGCAGTGACCTTCATCAGGGACTCAGGGCTGTTCGACCACGCAGCCTAGGGAACAACAACAACAACAACAAAATCTCTGGGTTCAGGGAGTGCAGACTCTTTCCCATGGTAACTCAACGGGATGAGGAAAAGAGGGAAAACCTTAATTCCCTGAATACATTTCTTGCTACAAAGTAACCGAAAGCAGGAATGAGTAATAAGTAGGGTTAGATTAAATACTGTACCACTGCTTCACGTTTTCCGTTATATTCATCACAGCGAAAACAGTCACAGGAAATTTATTTCATCCCTTTATAGCATCTGCTCCACAATAAATGATGGAAGTAGGGTTTTGAGGTGAAGAACAAGAGATTGGGAATCCCCTCCTATGTATTTTTCTCCCACAAAGAGTAAGGGTTTTAGTTCCGAGCCACCCACCCCCCTTACAAGGGGAAATATGGCTCTTGTACAGAGATATAGATCCTGCTCCATCCCCCTTTTAAGAGTAATTAAGGCGTTTGTAAGCAGGTAAAAAATATCCTGGTGATGCTGGCAGAATGGCTATTAACTAAGCATAAAGAGGAGGCAAGTGGCACAATGGAAAGTATATAGATATAAAATGAATAGAATGGTCACAATTTAACATAAAAAGGGAGGCATTGGGGTAATGGAGAAAATATAGATAGAAAATGAAATACAGAGGAAGATCTTGTATTCCTACCCGAGGCATCCCTTGCCAATGACCTCTGCTTGGGCAGACAGTGTCTCAGCGATGTTTTCCTCACTGTACAAGTTCAGGGGTGTGTTGTACTGTGCGTTAACTATCTGCTTCCCGTTCACCTGCGCAAATTTTAAATGTGTTAATAAGTCATACAAATTAATATTCAAATGCTCACTTATATATATATATATATATATATATATATATATATATATATATATATATATATATATATATATATATATATATATATGAATGGCTGAGTCAAAGCACACACATTCACCAGAAGCCAAACATACCTCAAACACTCTTCTCAGCTACTTGGGGATACAGAGTTGCCATAATTCCCCTTCATCACCCTGCCTGGGTCACCCACGGGGCAAGTAGGCAAGGATAAAGATGGTTCTATTATGACTCTATAAAAAAGTACAGTCTAAGCTTAACATAATATTTATAACAATTTCAGAAACCTCAGTAGTTGGCTCTCTGAATATGACTTGAAAGCTTAGGATATGGCAACGTTCTGAGTTACACAATACACTACACCATATTACCGAGAATTCAGTAGATGGCTTTCTGAAGATGACTGTAGTATATAGTGAAAGATTAGAAAGTA
This sequence comes from Halocaridina rubra, assembly GCA_037179515.1. Classification (NCBI taxonomy): domain Eukaryota; kingdom Metazoa; phylum Arthropoda; class Malacostraca; order Decapoda; family Atyidae; genus Halocaridina; species Halocaridina rubra. The sequence goes on from JAXCGZ010019128.1 coordinate 76,622, forward strand.
GACATGTTCTGAATCATTGATTAGACTATGACTATACAGCATTTTGATAGTACAATAATTACTGGCTCTCGGAAGATGATATTAATATGATTTGAAAGCTTAGAAAGTGTCAAAATTCTTAGTTATACATCATACTAGAACCAATTTCAGACAGCTAATTAGCTGTCTGTCTGCAGATGACTAGTATGAACTGAAAGATTAGGAAGTGGTCACTTAGCTATAGATCATACTAGAACCATTTTCAATAGGGCAGTAATGGTTGGCTCTTTGAAGATGACTTTATGCTTTGAAAGCTTAGAAAATGGCCACATTCTTAGTTACAGATCCTAATAGAACCATATTTTGAGAGGACAGTAATGACTGACTCTCTGTAGATAGCTACAGAATTAACTGAAAGCTAAAACAGTAATACACTACACAAATTACAAATTAATACTGCTCATTCTGGATGTCAAAAGGGACCATGGTTGTGTAGGAGTAGAATACTCATCTCATGAGGTGTCAGACCTGCAATCGAGCCAACCGAGGGATGATAGAAAGGGCAGCCAGCCTTGATTCTCTAGCTGTAATCTGTATGTGTTTATTGCCATAATGGAGTCTAATAGTGAAACATAAAACGAGGATATTGGATGCTAAAAGACCAACTATAATTACTTATAGCATAATTATAGTATATAAAAGATCAGTAACTTAGATTCATAAATTATGCTTAAGGTTAATCATTTATAATCAAGAGAAATTACGTTTTGTAAAATACGTTCACATTACTCCAGTTCTACTTTCATGCACTCAATGAGTTAGTTCTACAAAACAATATACGAAACAGTATCTGGAGAACTGCCCGCAGGACAATTGACCCTGGATAACTGTCCCTTCGACAACTTCCCAACAGAACAGTGACCGAACTGATTCTCCAAAAAGAAGAATTGTCCAATAATAAGATTTAAGGTAGGTTAGAGTATGCATTGGAAGTGATTTTAAATTCAAAAATACAAATTGGAATATATGTAAACATCCAGGGCAGCTGTCCTATTGGGGCTGTTGTACTGTGCAGGCACTTGTTCTCTGGGGCTAGGTGTCCTAGAACATAAGATACATGAATAAACGATGCAACAAATCAAAATTATCAACCGAACTCTACATTAAAAAAATCGGCCGCTAAAATTTGCAAAATCTATTAGCTTATATAGCATTTTTAAAGTTTAGTACATCTACTTATCATTAGTGCACTTCCTGCTAAACGATTACAACTATCAGCTACAACTACATTGTTTACGTCTTTTCTCCAAGTAAGAAGAGTTGCATAAAGAATAAATGCATTGTTCAAATACCAATTAGTCTAATACAGGCCGTCCTAAACTTATGACAGATACTTTATAACACACGAATTATAAGTTAATATGGTCTTAAGTCAAAAACATACAATATTCCAGTGCACATATGGTATTCCAGGACACATATAGTACTCCAAGTCACATACAGTACTCCAGGAAACATATGTGCAACACAGTGCATTGTATAGCCTGTACAAAAATTACTGTTCAACACAAGTCTCATCTGTTAAAGTTTGTCAATTTTATATTATTTTCATTTGCTTCTGGACTGTTGGCAAAAATCTGAAAATCATAGGTAAATAAAAAAAACAAGGTAAAACTCATTTTAAGCTTAATTCATTGCAGGCTGAGAACTGTCTGTTTAGGTTTTTAGCTCAACAAGTCTACATGTGCTCTAACATACCATACAGTTACTTTTATAGCTAAGACCAGGTGAAGACAAGATATGGCTGTACTGTTTCCTAACAAAACAGAGGTACCTCATATAGCCATGTCAGAGGCATCCCAGTAAATAACACAAGATATTTACAAATCTCCCAATGCTTACGATATTATATATATATATATATATATATATATATATATATATATATATATATATATATATATATATATATATATATATATATATATATATATATATATATATATATATATATATATATATATATATAATATATATATATATATATATATATATATATATATATATATATATATATATATATATATATATATATATATATATATATATATATATATATATATATATATATATATATATATATATATATATATATATATATATATATATATATAATATATATATATATATATATATATATATATATATATATATATATAGTAAGGAAGCCCATCAGTGAAACAAAACTTATAAAACAATGCTATATTTCGGATCCTAACTGGATCCCTTCTCAAGCACAAGGGATCCAGTTAGGATCTGAAATATAGCATTGTTTTATAAGTTTTGTTTCACTGATGGGCTTCCTTACTATTTAGTGCTGTATGCTAACAGTTTGTACTTATTTACATATATATATATATATATATATATATATATATATATATATATATATATATATATATATATATATATATATATATATATATATATATATATATATATATATATATATATATATAAAAAATATATATATATATATATATATATATATATATATATATATATATATATATATATATATATATATATATATATATATATATATATATATATATATAAAATCATGAATAATAAATTATTATATCTATTATTAAAATTAAAAACCAATGAGTATCTTTCAACAATAAGTTATGTATATAGTAATTAGTAAGTAATATTATGAAATAAAAAACAATGCAATACAGAACTAATGTATTCATGCAACATCATATAACTACAACAAAACTACAACACTGAACGAAGTCACTCTTCTGGAAGTTACATGAAGATCGCAAACCAAGCCAGCAAAAGAGATTAATAAATTGATTAAAAAAATAATTATCCTTCACCTCAGCAAAGGGAACGGGCACAGTGTTGTGGGCACTTCCAACTGGGGCACAATTCTGGAAAAGGGTGACGAAATGACAATGATAAGAACATACAAAACCTTAACCAATGACCTTCCGAGGCATGACACATCAGCAGTGTTTGGTGAAAGCAACATGCACAATAAAAATTTATAAAAATTATGACTATATCTCCATATATATATATATATATATATATATATATATATATATATATATATATATATATATATATATATATATATATATATATATATATATATATATATATATATATATATATATATATATATATATACACTGTATACCCTTGACTCACGAACTTAATATGTTCCTAAACCCTGTTTGTGGGGTAAGACAAATGTTCCCATTGAAATGCATGTAATTTCAATTAATCCATTCCTAGTCACCACAAATATACATTTTAAAATTTTTCTTATGAGTATAAAAATTAAATATAATATGTATTTCATCTGTAAAAGGAAAATTACATT
>JAXCGZ010019128.1:85000-95660 GCA_037179515.1 Halocaridina rubra
TATATATAAAGAAGATAATTTCTTCTGTAAGAATACTACTCAAGCAATACCATATATCCACATACCTATACTGTTCCATAAAGAGTATCTGACCCTCCACCAACTACACCATACACGTGCCTCGATACATCATGTACAAACTACCAACTATCCAAACCAGCTTAAAAGCAGTTACTAGAACAACTATAGTTCCAGCAGTTAATCAAATAAATATATTTAAATAAAGTATATGTAATTCTTTAATAACTACACCATACACGTGCATCGTTACACCGTTTACAAACTACTAACTATCATAACCTGCTTACAATCAATTATTAGAACAACCACTGTTCCAGCAAATAAAAATATAAATATTTATGTAAAATATGTTTGATCCTCCACCAACTACACCATACACGTGCATCAGCAAATCGCTTACCAACTATTAATTATCCAAACCAGCTTACAAGCACTTACTAGAACAGCCATAGTTCCAGTTATTAAGAAAATAACAAACTTTAAAACTGATTCTTACTTCGTTATTCCTACGTGTAAGGGAATCGTAGTCTGCTTCATTACTACTGCCGCTGGAAGCATTACTGGCAAGAGAGTACTTTCTCTGATGGCCGGCACTTCCCCCCACGGCACCGTTATTGTTCAAAAACTGACTCGAGAAGATATTGTTGCCGTTATTTTTACTAGTTTTGGACTGTGAATTCATGGTGTTTACGTTGTTTACATTCTCCTTATCGAGAGTCATCATTAGGAAATTTCTAGCATTTTCCTTGTTTAGGGAGATACCGACGCCAGAAACAGGCATCCCATTACTGGGACTCGTACTGCCAGAGTTACTCATGGATGAGGTGCAGCTGTTAGAGCCATCGGCACCATCTTTACTCATATATGACAGAGTAGGAGCACCTATCGAATAGTTGGGCTGAGCACCTGTGAACCCAGGAAATGGTCTAGGTGTTGTGTTGTGGTTCGAGCCAATGTGACGGATGGGCTGTTGGTGATGGAAAGAGAAAAAGAAACACACACACAGTTAGTACAAAATACAAAAGAGGTTAGGAAAGATCACATAAGTGTGAAGCTGGATTTCAGCAGTCCCACTTGCTGACTAGAATAGAATGCCACATATTGCAAAATTGAGTTTCAGCAGTGCCACATTCAGACCAGCATAGAATGCCACATATTGCAAGACAGGGTGTCAGCAGTACCATTTTCTGGACAGCAGGGAATGCCTTATAGCTAATTAGGGTAACATAAGTGTAAAATGGGTATCATATTTATGACAAGTATCACTCAATCATGTGACACCGACAAGTAGAGAATGCCACATGGCAGAATGGAGTAATAAAACCGTAAAGCACTTTGAGTATAATTTTTATGGAATGTATAACTAATGAACATGTTACATTTCTTGTTGCACAAAAGCACTGCATAAAGACTGTACATGTCCTACATGCATGCGGCATTCCCTCACTGCATAAAGCGGCACTACATAAATACAAGTGCCAAGGTGGCACACATCCTTCATACAAGTGGCATTCTCTCACTGCATAAAGAGGCACTACGTAAACACAAGTGCCAAGGTGGCACATGTTCTCCATATCGGGAATCTTAATTAGTTGGTTAAACACTTCTATTTGCTATAAGGAAAAAGCTGCTAAAATCTATATTTCAATCAAGTAAAAAAAAAAAATCAAACACACTCTAGTTATATATATATATATATATATATATATATATATATATATATATATATATATATATATATATATATATATATATATATATATATATATTATATTATATATATATATATTATATTATATATATATATATATATATATATATATATATATATATATATATATATATATATATATATATATATATATATATATATATATATATATATATATATATATATATATATATATATATTATATTATATATATTATATTATATATATTATATTATATATATTATATTATATATATATTATATATATTATATTATATTATATATATATTATATATATTATATTATATATATAATACATTATATATATATTATATTATATATTATATATATATATATATATATATATATATATATATATATATATATATATATATATATATATATATATATATAAACTTACTAAGTACAGTACACAAACACTGAACCAAAATGAAGAAACATATTTTTAGGCATATGAATCATCATTAAATAATTATAACAGAAAAAAAAAACATAAAACGAAAAATCACAAGAGTGAAATAAACTTGACTGGGTTAGGTAGGTTGATTATCCAGATCCTAAACACTCAAAACATGCACAGATGAATAAAATTATGAATAATCATGAATAAAATTTGAAAAACTGATGGGATACAATAAAATCAATACCTTATAAATAACTGCGTCTCTTGTAAAGGAGAGTAGCCTCAGGGTTCTCGAGTGGTATTCATATTTACAAACCTAAGAAATCCTGATCTTAAGCTAACTAAACCTATTCTGACCTAACCTAACCTGTACTAACCTAATCTGACCTGACCAGACTTGATCTAACCTGACCTAAGTTAACTTAACAATTTTGGGGGTTAATTAACTTTAAATTAGGTCCTGGGGTTACTCATCTTAACAGGATCCAAATCAAGTTCATATAAATAACACAACAATACCCAGTGATCACACTCACAAATAAAAGTATTAGACTTTTGGAAAATATAACTTCAAATTCTTCAGGAGTAATAACTTAAAATTGTTTAGAGAATGAAAAGAAAATTCTTTTTGTGATAACTATAAGGTATTAGAGTACGAATGAACATCCAAAGAAAGTGGCCCCGCATCTTATGTGACTTTAAATAGTGCGCTTTTGAACATATGCAGTTGGGATACTTATAATTCCTTTTTTTATTTTTTCCCTACAATAATGCATCACAAAAAATACTGTACTCTTTTAAGTAAAATTAAATTGTAATAGGAGAGATTAAATAGGCAGGAGTTAAAGCATAAATGAGGTCAGGAATAGGCTATATGCAAAGTATGAACACTTAATGTAAGAATCTTGAACATATCGAGCCTCGTCCAGGTACTAGAGTTTAAGCTGTTTACTGGGGAGGGTACTGATGTGGCTGGACAAAACAGTAGGGGGTTGGGGCTTGCACCGGCTGATGCCCGCCATAACAGGGGTGACGCCTCTGATAGGAGAGCTAACACCAAGTAAACTTTAACTTTAAAACTTTAACTTATGCAATTTTGACTTACACGTGGAGTGGTGACACCAACTGACTGCATAAGACCACGGACAATAGTAAAGTACTGTAATATAATCTAGTTTTCCTGGTACACAATATGCATAATTTTTGTTCTTTCCATTAATCAATAAATATTTTGTCCATGAGAAATAAAATAAAATAAACTATTATCAGTACGTGAAATTTACACTCCATGCTACAGAATAATTTACTCTAATACATTACTTCAAAGTTGCTAAATCATAAGATTAACTTCGATATTGTGATATTCTTAGCAGGGAGTCTGTGTGCGATTCAAACTGCTAGCTTCACACTTGCTCCACTTTAGTTTTAATACTGTTCTGTTTACTTGACAAGTCATTACACTCTCCATCTCTGTTTCTCTTTACTTTATGTATTCTTCGTGCCCAGGCCCGATGAGGGCTGTTTTATTTTATCATTTTTTTTTGCCCGTCCTGGTGTCACAATCATATTAAAAAAAAAAAAAATTATTTGATTTAATTGTTTGAATTTGTGCATAATTCAAGTAAGAGGGAAGACTGTACTTGTGGAAAGTAAAGCAAAACATATTTGAGTCCATGATATGCACTTAAAAACAACATCAGTTTTTGTAAGAGAAAACAGGTATTGCTAAATACATTACAATGTCACATCATAGAAGTATGCATATTTTACATGAGATTTCAAAATATATTGCTTCAGATATCGCCTTTAAAGAGTGTCTAGAGAGAGCTTCTCCCAATGAGGCATAGGTCTCTTCACCAAAAATGATCTTCAAGAATGAAGTCTCTCTTCTGCCTTAGTATACAAGCTTGCGAATGTAAACTTTCATCATCAGGTTATTAGAGTTGAAGATCATTTCTAACAAAGAGCCTGGTGCCTCAATGGGAAAAGCTCTCTCTACACACTCTTCAAAAGAGGTATCTGAAGCATGTTAAGTCCTCTCTAATCCAAAATCATTATGCCAAATATCCAGAGATATTTTTTCAACGAGATAACAATTACCTCATCTGGACTAATTGCCTTCCAAATGGTCTGCTACAATAAATTTGGAAAAATGAAGGTTTATGTGATATGGAGAAGTAAGGAAAAATCTAAATTAACTATACTTCATTCACTGAAATATTGAATAGTCTACCAAATGTGATGCTCTGATAATTAATCTCGATGATACAATTTTCTGCTTTCCTTAGAGATGGAAATATCAAAAAATAATATCTTCTCTTTCATTACCAGGGGTCATTCTTTTGTCTACCCTAATTCCAACTGGGATTAATAGTAACACATATAACGAGGATTACTCATTTATTCTTAGTAGAACCTACCGTAATTTGTGCTCTGTTCCAGACTAAGCTAATTGTTTTCATCAAATGACACAATTCCATGACAAAAACCAACAAAAAACAAAAGGGTGTGAACGTTAAAATGTGTCTGATACAAATCACAATTATGCTAAAACACATTACCCTTTCTATGTTTTAAGCATCACTAACGTGAAACATGCAGTAAATAATATTAAAACAAACTAATGTATATAAAAAATATCAGGAAACATGCATGAGAAAGTATTCATTAATCCTTTAGCCGCAATGGCACCTTTTAGGTACATATTCTTTCATGTGATACAGTGCAAATGTCCCTTATTGAGACATGCATAATCAGCTAGCCATTCCCTGTCAGTAATTTCAAACTGAGGGAGTCAGTAGCTTTTATAATGTCTAAGAGGGCAGCACAAGACTATCTCTGAGGCACAGCAGATCATTCCCTCACTGTGTAATTACTTTTGTTGATAAGTTGCAGAAAGAGTTAATTAGTGTATGTCTGGATCCAAGTTTAGCTGGCCAGAATATATCATTCCACAAAACTTTTATATGCTGATGTGATGTATAGATAAATCTCCAACAGCCCATCGTGACAATTTAAATCAATAATGGCCATTAATATTTTCTGAGGGAGCTTAATCGTGGAACAAGTGTAACTCTCCACTGATGAATTATCAATTGCTATTACCTGAAAAGGTGTGCGACGACCACAACAGAATACTGGAAGCAGAGCTATAAGGCAAAATCTAGAATGCTCCTAGAGATAAAGTGGCATCCTGTATCCACTAACAAAACTGAATTAGATATTGGATATACATGCCCATATACTGTATACCTGTATCACTGTCAATTCTAGTTAAGGGGACCACGGTAGCGAAGTCAGCAGAATGTTCTCCTTGAAGCTGACAGACCTCCATCGAGCCTACCGTGGGGCAATAGAAAGGGCATCCAACCTTAATTTCCCAGCTTCAATCTGTCTGTCTTCAACCCCACAGTGGGAACTAATAGTGACACATAAAACAAGTACAGTATTACTGTACTGTAATGTTAGTTAAATGGCTTACTATAGAATGAACCCTATATATGCATTACTCATATAGATAAGGTGGGATTCACTGTCCACATTTAATTAAGATAGTTAAAATATACAATATATCCATTACTATCTGTGCCCGCACAACTAACGAATTTGTTACAAGCTATCTATACAATGACCTTCAATATAAACCAGTAGTTCAATACTTTATGACCAAAGAAAAAAAAATGAAAAACTTTAAGTATTTCATAAGATTCAAAGTTTGGAGTTCTCATACAACGTATTATACTTGCCACTTATATACAAAGCAAGGAATATATGTTATACACAAAACCCATATTCAGGAAGGAATAGCTCAGATAACCTACACAATGCTGTATATGAAAGGTGGAATAGTTCAGATAATATATACAGCGCTCTATATTCAAGAGGCAATAGTTCAGAAAATGCATACAGTACTTTATATGCAAGGAAGTGAACAGTTCATATAATGAATACAGTACTGTGGCATAAAGTCCACCCTAATGAAAGCTTTAAATAAATAAACAAATTGATATTAATAATTTACATAGTAAAATATATAGACTCAGAAGTCGAACCCTAATGCAAGAAATCTTTCATTTCAATAATCAAAACTTACGTATCTGAGAGCAAAAAATTCCACCTCAGCAGTTTCCATTATTCTAGTCATATATATTTACAGGTAAGAAAATCTTCAGAAAACAAGTAACAACAATTTTTCATTTAAAAAGCTGGATCCCGGATAAATAAATAGCGTATTTTAATATCCGCAAAACGGCGAAACTCACCTTTTTATTGGCTGCAAGAGAGGTGGATGTCACGACGGGCACACCATCGGGAGTCGTCTTTACTTCGGCTAAAGGGGTCACATTGGGCTTCCAAGCCTGACCACCCCTGGAGAGAGAAAAAAGCTCATAAGAAAACATCTCCAGTCACTTGTATTTCAGTTGAAAACGGATAATGATGCTAAGCCTTATGGCAAAAAGATACTCACCTGCATACACTGTGGTTCACCCAAGCAGGGTGGACGGGAAGAGCACAAACTTTCAGAAAAAAAGAGTAACGAGAAAATAAATGAGAGGTCAACCTTGACCAATCTTGACCGTGTAAATTTCAAAGTATCAATACTACAATCAGAACGCTTTTATTCTTACATCAATAGGAAATGATACTATAATAAGAACATTTTTATTTTCATTACCATGGGATTTAATACCATACTAAGAATGTTCTTATTTTCAGAACCTTGAGAACTGATACCATGCTAAGAACACTATTATTTATATAAAAGTGAGATTTAATACCATATTAAGAACATTTTAATTTCTATTTGTCAGTGTAGACATTCATTAGCTGGCTTTCTTGGTTTTTGTTTTCTGTATACACAGAATTTTGTTAACAATCGTCTATTTATGCTTATTTAATGTACTTTAGCTGCTTAATAACTAATATTCTGAGAGGGAATGTCTGTATTTCTATCAATAACTCTCCTCAAGTTGGGAACCGCAGTAGCAAAGAGACAAACCTATGTGTGAGCCCATCATATGGTATTATGACGGGCATCCAGGCTTAATTCCACATTTCTTAGCTGTTTGTATCAGTCCCCATTTGAATAGAGTTAATAGTGACATATAGAAAGTTCAAAAATAACAACCTCTCCTGAAGTAAGTAGTAGTGGAAAGACAAAGTCAATGAATGTTTCCAAATACAGTTCCTTAAGTCTCAAATTCCAAGAGGTTTTTTAATTTCATGTGTCACTTTAGGAGTCCCATTCAAATGAAAGTGGATACAGAGAAATTGGAGATGGGGAATTATGGCTGGGTAGGCTTCCTAACACCCCGCGATGGGCTCTAACACAGAATGATAATTACCAAGTTGAGCGCTTCAACCAGAGTTCACCTGCAGTCCCCCACAAACATTGAGAGGTTAACGTCATGAATTAATCCTTCAGATATAAAAGTGCAATATTTATTCTATATTGAAAAATATGTATTATAAATGTTCATTGATGCAAACAAATGTGGTGACTTGCAAAATGCTTAATAACTATGATAAACAGAGTAAATTACATCAAATACACATACTTTAAATGCTTCTCTGCTTGTCATGGCAGCTGTCTTCATGGATTTTAGTGACTTACAGAAGGACTTTTTTTCTTTTTGTGTTTGCATCATTATTAATCCCATTATGGGGGTGGACAGCCAAACTGGAACTGGGGAATTATAGTTGGATGTCCTTCCGAATGCCCTGCAGTGGGATCAATCGCAGATCTGTCACTTCTCAAGTCGAGTGCCCTAATCACCACATTACCATGGCCCCCTACGAAAGGGCTTTTTAGTCTTCATATTAAGAACCAATATGTTCAATGGCTGTAGTATACCACCAGATAAATGATAAAAGTAATGTTTATTGATCAGTACCTCTTACACTACATTCAGCTCGTCAAGGAAGCTCTTTATTTTCAGTTTGTCAAAGAAGTTAAATATCTAGAAATTTAGGGACTTTAAACATAGCCTTACCCAGGGAATTCACAAAATTCTAGAACAGCACCAATGCGCAAGTCACTTGTGGGGAAAAAAATTGCTCAATGAATATCAAACCAGTGTTTGATACCACCGTGGGGCATTAGGAATGGCATCCAGCCTTAAATATCCAGCTTCAACCAGTCTGTGTCCACCCCCATTCGAACAGGGAATAATAGTGACACAAACATTGTAAAAATGGTTCATCCATCAACTATGCTAATACTAAAATTTTCATCAAATATGTTGATTTCAAACTTGTGCTCATCAGTGACGTTAAACTATATATGTTGCAAGGTGTTATGCTGTGACCCATAAAATTTTAATATTCAGCATCAGTCAGTACAAAGAGGTAAGCAGCTTGCTTACTGTTTCATGTGTCACTGTTATCCCCCATCTGAATGGGGATGATTACAGACTGGGTGGAAGATGGTGAATTAAAGCTAGATGCCCTTTGTGATGCCCACCAGCAGGCTCAAAAATAGGTTTGTCCCTTCAAAAGAAGAGTGCTCAAACCACAGTGCTACCAAAATCAATAATAATTATAATAATAATAATAATAATCTCTAAAAGCACTTCGCAAAACTAGATTCGATCAAAGAAGTGTCGAAGAAATGCAAGTTGCTCTCTGCCTCCTGCCATGTGGAAAATACATCAGTAAAGCATCAATAAGTAATGGATATGGGGAGCTAGTGGTAAAACATTAAATAATGGAAAATCTGCAAATTAGCTCTTTAGCCAAAAAGTAAGAGTGAGTGAACTCTGACCTTAAGCGACCTAGCTTCTGTGTGCGTATAAAGGTTGATATACGAAGTGCTAAAGATAGCGAATTTATGAGTGAACGAAACGATAATATATACCGTTGGGCTAAAGATCACGGCCATAGGAAAATAAAATGTTGGAATTTTTTTATGAGTAACTTCTACTCCAGCCTCTTCTTGTTTTGCTTCTTCGTAATCCTGGTCTTCTTTTTCCTCATTCTATTCATAAACCTGTCTTCCTTTTCTTCTTCTCAAAATTAGTTTTTCTTTATTTTTTCATCAAACTCTTCTTCTTTTTATTATTTTTATTACTATAATTATTATTATTATTATGGCAAACGTAGCTGAGTGGTAACGCTCGCAACTATGATTAGTCAGGTCGAGGGTTCGCAGACCGTCACTATCTGAGGTTAGAGAGCATTCACTGAGAGAAGCAGTCACACTTGCCAAAATAAAAGGTCTTGGCAAGAAGGCACCGTCCTAGTCTTTAGAAAAAAAGGGAGTCCGTGACGATTACATCACATTATTTTATTATTATTATTCCCCCTGTGGGGGGGGACAAGAATACTTCATCCGAGTTCCCCTCCATGTCCTAAGTTGACTAAATAGGGCAGAGCAAGGGGACTGGGAATCCACACCTCTGTATTTCCTTTTCCTAATATGTCAGAGTATTTGGCTTGACTCAGCCACTCCCCTACTGAGGTTATAAAAGCTCATGTATATAGAATGGTATACTGTATATAAATAGTGTTACGTAACAATATATCAAAGCTCTCTAAAGGTACATTGAGATTAATCTACTACTTCCGATGGATGCTGAGAGAGAGAGAGAGAGAGAGAGAGAGAGAGAGAGAGAGAGAGAGAGAGAGAGGGATGGAAAGGAGAAGGAGAAGAAGAAAAGAAGAAGCACTCAAGAATCTTGAGGAATTTCAAGGCTGCAAAACGTAAACAAAAGAAAATATGAAGAGTTCTGTTCGTGGTAAATTGAAAATGAATTTTATATAATCATTTGTTTAATAACTTATTTATTTATATATTTATTCATTGATTCCACCCATCAAACTGTGCAATAATAATAATAATAATAATAATATTAATAATAATAATAAATCATTTATCCATATAAAAGAGCCATACTCCCCCTTATAAGGGGATGGCTGAATGAAAGCTAAAACTTGACTCTGTGGGAGGAAGTCTACGAAACGCTGGGGAACACGGAGAAGGAATGCTTGTACCCCTCAGTGGGGATAATAATAACAGTAGTAGTAGTAGTAGTAGTGGTAGTAGTAGTAATACTAATAACAACAATAATAATAATAATAATAATAAAATAGAAATAATAATAATAATAATTTTCCTCCTTTAATGAGTCTTTGTTCCTTTAAGAGGCTGAAGATGATGTCACGAGATTCTGAGTAATGGCTCTACCTTGAAGTATTTATTCTAAGGTGCCACTTACCTTGACACAGTTTCCATTGCTCTCTCTCTCTCTCTCTCTCTCTCTCTCTCTCTCTCTCTCTCTATATATATATATATATATATATATATATATATATATATATATATATATATATATATATATATATATATATATATATATATATATCGTCAATTTATATAGTTTTCTATACCTATATTTCCTCTCTATCTATCTATTCATCAGTCTATCCATCTATTGGTCTTTATTTATTTCTCTGTATTTATGTTTATCTCTGTCTATCGATTTATCTCTTAATCCATCTGCCTAT
>JAXCGZ010019129.1:0-2500 GCA_037179515.1 Halocaridina rubra
TAAGACAAAAGGACTAATGAGGTACTGTACAAATTGTTGAAAAAATGTACAAAAACAGAATTCTCGGCGAGTCGCAGAAGGGGCCCCAAATACCATTTTTTTTTTCCAAATGTACAATTATGTAAATATACATTCCTATTCAGAAATGGGTTTCTGGGTGCAGCAAAAATATAAAAGAAAAAGAAGACGGCGGCGCTGCTTATGTAAAATAAGTCAATTACCAACACCAGGAATGTGACTTTTATATATTTTTTATTTATTTTAGGCCATGATTGTCGCGAGGCCAGAGAACTATGATAATATATATGGGTTTCACTGAAATAATAATAATAATAATAATAATAATAATAATAATAATAATAATAATAATAATAATAATAATAATAATAACAATAATAATAATTAAACGTGCAAAAATAATTTGCAAAGAGCAGAAACTAAAAACAAATTAATAAAATAACAATTAAATTAAAAAATGAATAAAAAATAAAAATTAAATGAGAAAGAAGCAAACAATAATGAGTTAGGAACGATTTCGTACCGACACGAACACCAACGAACGACCGTTCTGGCCACGCAAGCAATGGGGATGGGGACAACCCCCCACAACCAAAATTCTCAAGATCCCCCTCCCCTATCGCATCCCACTCGCCAGATTTAAGAACAAAAAAAAGTAAACTCAAGGGCATAAAAAAAATAATACTTTATCATGCAATTTTACAACGCAGAGCAAAAGGCTGAAAAAAAAAACCATACACACAGACATAGACTTACCATCACTTGAAGTTAGAAGAATGAGGGGGGACATGGTGACGGTTTTTGAATTCCTTTATGGTTATGACAGAGTGGATAGGGATCGATATTTTGATATCGCTGGCACTAAAACTAGAGGTCACAGTTTGGAGCTTCATAAAAAAAAAAATTCTTTGTATGGAAGTACTTTTTTAGTGTAAGAGTAGTTGAAGATTGGAATTCGCTAAGAGAGGAGGTAGTTAATGCTAACTCAATCCATAGTTTTAAGGACAAGTACGTTATCTATCACCAAGTACAGAAATGGAACAGACAAGGAGAAGGCGCTTTTACGTAGGTACAATTAGGTACTTACACACGCCCGATATGACGTCATACTTCACTGAAGCTATTAAGGCAGCCAGAACCGTAAGAGCAGAAACAGGGTAGCTATGCTCCACCAGAGGCTACCCCATCTTCGCCTTTTTCTATCAGGGGTTTCGCAGTAGGAAGAGAAAATTCTGGGATTGAAGGAATACCAGTAGCTCCCTCCTTCTTAAAACAATAATAATAATAATAATAATAATAATAATAATAATAATAATAATAATAATAATAATAATAATAACAATATATAACTACAATATATATATATATATATATATATATATATATATATATATATATATATATATATATATATTATCACTATTATTATTATTATTATTATTATTATTATTATTATTATTATTATTATTATTATTGTAGTTGTTATTTTTCATAATAATAATAATAATAATAATAATAATAATAATAATAATAATAATAATAATAATAATATTATTATTATTATTATTATCATAAATATTATTATTATTATTATTATTATTATTATTATTATTATTATTATTATTATTATTATCATAGTAAACAAAGGTGCTTTGGCACACACATGTAGAAAGAGTAAGTGAGTGAGTGAGGTCTGGAAGATACTTACAGATATTTACACATTGAACCTGCCAACCCCATTTCCCTCCAAAAAATATCACTTTGAGTACTCATGTATGGGACGCCACTGCTCTCTCCCCAAGTGAAAATGACAAAGAGAAGCTGTGCAAATTCTCTATTATAAAAGCGCTGTTTTCTTGATATCTTACACTTTTTCTGTCCCTATTTCTTGAGTTATGACCTGTTTTTTCTCTGTCAAAACTTCAACTGCATAGCCATGCTTTTGTCTTTTTCTGTGACCTCTGTTGGTTAGTCTCCTTTTCCCACTTCTCCCTGTGCTTTCTCCTCCTTTTAGGATTAGATTTTTATTTTCCCTTCTGAGACCTCTCCTGCTCTTACCTACCACAACATATTATCATTTTTATTCCTTCCACTCAAACAACAACAACAACAACAACAACAACAACAACAACAACTGAATTCCATTCGTACAATGGCTATTCTTTCACAAAACGAAGAATACACTTATAAGTGAACACGTAACTGAGCATACAAGTATGAGGGTGATACGTACACTTAAAGTGAACAGAAATATAGTTTTCCTGCTCCCCCCTCTTCCTCTTATCATGCACCCCCTCTTTTTGGTCACTTCTTTCTTTTAATCCTCCTCCTCCTCCTATTATGTACCTTACTCTTTCTCTCCTCTGCCTCGCTCTCTTACATCTCACATGTTCCTTTGTCTCCTTTTTCCTTTACTTCCTCTTATTGTTTTGCTCCTTCCTCTTACTCCCTTTAGCATCTTTCACCTCCTCCTATATTGTCT
>JAXCGZ010019129.1:5000-95460 GCA_037179515.1 Halocaridina rubra
GAGGGAGTCACAAGAAGGGGGCTCATGGGAGGATGGGGGAGAGATGGGAGATAAAGCGTTGTGGTTGTGGATAATAGCCATATATCTCATGGAAGCAAGTCTCCAGTGAGTCTGAGCCACTGGTTTTTCGCTGATGAAACACCCCCCCTCCCCCAAAAAAAAATCTCAAAGTTAAACCAGTCTCATATTTCCATATTTCCCTTTCTTTTTCATTCACATTACACATGTACCATGTAAATGAGTACACTGTTGCATCAAAATATAATAAATAATAGGGGTTTTCTTCCAAAACGGTTGTCTGTAAAACATTTTTTACGCCGAAGCAGGAAAGGTTGATAAACGAAATAATTTTTAATAATAATATACATACACAATGATTGCAATGCCACTGTTAGAAGTGGCCAAGTCAAAGCACACATTCACAAGAAGCTAATATACACCAATCACTCCTCTTAACTCCTAGGGGGTAAAGGGCTACCCTTATTCCTCACCACTCTTCTTGGGTCATCTACAGGGTAAGTGGGGAAGATGTGCCTTTGGTCCCGACAGCCGCAGCCAGTTTCCTCCACAGCTTCATCTCATAAATGAGCAAAAGCTAAAAATGTCCTACTATATATAAATGAACTAGATGAAAATGAAAGAAAATCCTGCTTTTCGTTCCATTTCAACCAACAGATATGATCGAAGCATAATAAGAAAATGAGAAGACTTTATCTTAAACCTAAATCATCAACTTCAATCTTGTGATATCACAGCGATGTAAAACAAATTGTAACGGATAAGAATGTTGGTATTCGCGTGATACTGACATCAATACTAATGAGAACTCAGATAACTTGCATGAGACATATAAAATGCTTCATGTCTATTTTAGCATACAGTGGACAATATAATAAAATGCGTATTTTTATGCGGTCAACATATATAAGGGTACATCT
The DNA here is from genome assembly GCA_037179515.1 of Halocaridina rubra. Classification (NCBI taxonomy): domain Eukaryota; kingdom Metazoa; phylum Arthropoda; class Malacostraca; order Decapoda; family Atyidae; genus Halocaridina; species Halocaridina rubra. The sequence continues at coordinate 5,939 of JAXCGZ010019129.1, forward strand.
CTTAATTGCAAATATATATATATATATATATATATATATATATATATATATATATATATATATATATATATATATATATATATATATATATATATATATATATATATATACTCGTAGTCTCAGGCATCAAACTAGTGAGTACCGTTTTCTGTCACAATGTGTCCCTGTTTAAATGGGGAGTAAACATACTGGCAAATTTGTCTCCAGAAATGCATATAACTGGCATAGTGAGGGCAGCATATGCTTTCTTAGCAAATGTAAGGGTAGCCTTCAGGCATATGGACAAGGAAGTGTTCAGAAATATTTATGAAACCTATGTGAGGCCAAAGCTTGCATATGCAGCCCCCCTTTTGGAATGCAAACTTGAAAAAGTACGTAGTTAAGCTGGAAAAAGTTCACAGACATACCACAAAACTGTACCAGAAATACGCAATCTCAGTTATGAGGAGTGGCTGATGGAATTAGACTTAACATCACTCGAAGCTAGAAGAATTAGGGGGCTATGATGACGGTTTTTAAATTCCTACATGGCTATGACAGAGTAGATAGGAATCGATATTTTGATACGGTTGGCACTAGAACTAGTCATAGTCTGAAGTTCGTAAAAAAAAAAACTTCATTCCAGGCTGTAAGGAAGTACCTTTTTAGTGTAAGAGTAGTTGATAACTGAAATTCACTAAGCGAGGAGGTAGTTAATGCTAACTCAGTCCATAGTTTTAGGGACAAGTATGATAAGTATCACTAACTACAAAATGGAACCGACCAGAAGACGGGAAGTTACGAGCTTGGACCTTTTTACCGTAAGCACAATAGGTAATTACACACATACACACACAAAAGAGATGATAACCGGGATTTGCTAGGTAGTAAATGCTAAATGCATTCATAGTTTAAAGGATAGATACGATAAGTGTCAGTGAGTAAATAGTGAAATCGGACAGAAGGGGGGGGGGTCATGTGTAATGAGCTCTTTCCCGTAAGCACAAATAGGTAATCTCTCTCTCTCTCTTTCTCTCTCTCTCTCTCTCTCTCTCTCTCTCTCTCTCTCACACACACACACACACACACACACATACATACATAATATGTTTGCAGATGATGCAAAGATTGTGAAGAAAGTAAAAAACGAGAACAATGGTAGAGAACTTCAGGAGGATCTAAATAATCTGCATGAGTGGTCAGAAAAGTGGCTAATGAAATTCAATACCTCAAAATGTAAGGTAATGAGAATGGGTACAAGTGCAAGAAGGCCCAAGCTTGACTACTCGGTGGCTGGAGTACAACTTCAAGAGACAGAAAATGAGAGAGATCTAGGAGTAAACATACTGGCAGATTTGTCTCCAGAAATACATATAAATGGCGTAGTAAGGGCAGCATATGCATTCTTATCAAATGTAAGGGTAGCCTTCAGGCACATGGACAAGGAAATGTTCAGAAATATTTATGTAACCTATGTGAGGCCAAAACTCGAATATGCAGCCCCCTTTTGGAATCCGCACTTGAAAAAGCACATAGCTAAGCTTGAAAAAGTTCAAAGACATGCCACGAAACTGGTGCCAGAAATACGCAATCTCGGTTATGATGAGAGGCTGAGGGAATTAGACTTGCCATCACTCGAAGCTAGAAGAGTAAGGGGGGATATGGTGACAGTCTTTAAATTCCTTCATGGTTATGATAGAGTGGATAGGGATCGATATTTCGATATGGCTGGCTCTAGAACTAGAGGTCATAGTTTGAAGCTTTGTAAGAAAACTTGTTTGCAGGATGTAAGGAAATACTTTTTCAGTGTAAGAGTAGTTGATAATTGGAATTGGCTAAGCGAGGAAGTAGTTAATGATATCTCAATCCATAGTTTTAAGGACAGGTACGATAAGTATCACTAAGTCTAAAAATGGAACCGATCAGGAGACGGGAAGATACGAGCTTTGGGCTCTTTCCCGTAAACACAATTAGGTAATCACACACACACACACACACACACACACACACACACACACACACACACACACACACATATATATATATATATATATATATATATATATATATATATATATATATATATATATATATATATATATATATATATATATATATATATATATATGCGTGTGTGTATGTGTGTATGCCTCCCATTTAAATACACAAACACGCAGAGGGCGGTGACTTAATAAAAACACCTATATTTCTATATACAAGGGCGATATTCTCCCTTATAAGGGAGGAGGTTGAATCATAGCAAAATACCTTGACTCTGTGGGAAGAAAGTAGAGAAGGGTATTTCCGTTCTCCTCATTCCGCCCCATTTAGTCGACTTTTACGAAACGCAGGGAAAAACGGAGGAAGTATTCTAGCCACCCTCCTTCAGGGGGGCAAAAAACAGAGTAAGACAGAAGAGGAAGGTTGGTTGGACAGACATACAGATAATTACATAGACAAATATATAATATATATATATATATATATATATATATATATATATATATATATATATATATATATATATATATATATATATATATATATATATATATATATATATATGGACTCATTCCCCCTTGTAAGGAGGAATGGGGCATGCTTGGGTCATGCACAAGGTGAGCGGGAAAAGATATTCTACAGTGAGACCCGACAGCCGCAGCTGGTTTACCCCCACTGCTTCATCACATGGCAATTCCCCACATACCCGTCCATCACAGATCTCTGAGCTAGCAGGTGCGAGAAATCCCTCTGGGCCGCGTCACCTATATGCAATCTTCATCCACTCATTCCTATCTCTTGCACATTATCTTCTATCTGCTCCACGTGCATACAATGCCCTATTCATGTCATCCATCCATCACACTCTAGGTCTTCCACCTGGCCTTACTCCAACCACTTCTGTACTCCACACTCTCTTTGCCATTCGCTGGTCACTTATGCTTTCCATGTGTCCAAACCAACTCAATACTCTCTGTTCTAACCTACATGACAGCTATCTTTCAACAATCGTTCTCTACCTGACCTCCACATTCATTTCTCTATCCATTCTACATACACCAATCATACTTCTCAAACACCTCATCTCCATTACATTCAACTTGTTTTTTCATCCTCTCTTGCATTCCAAGTTTCTGCTCCATACAATCCTGTCAGCGCAATCATATCTTCATATATCCTTCTCTTTGTATTTCATTCCCAAGTACCTACTTCTCGTTACACCTTTCAACCCACCTAGATATATAGGGCTCTTTCACATGAGTGTCCCCATACACGTGTTAAAGAGCGTGATGTTCTAACATTCAATGGGACCATTCACACGACGTGTTGCAAGCGCGTACAACGCGGCACAAACGCCTTAGCCAGCAAGGCGTAGAAAACGCATGTACAAAAATCTGACGCAATTATGTGCATGCGTTCGACGCACGCACAGAAACGCTCATGTGAAAAAACCTTACTCGTTGCCTTCACTCTATGACTTACCTCAGCATTCACTCGTCCATTAGTTGCCACATGAGACCACAGATACTAAAAACTCTCAACTTCTTCAAACAACGCCCCATTCCTACAATTCAAGTTGCCAACATTAACACTCCTTGTGCATCTCATTACTTTACTTTTACCAATATTCACCCACAACTTCCTTCTTTCACACACCCTAATAGAGTCAGTCACCAAATATCACCATATATATATATATATATATATATATATATATATATATATATATATATATATATATATATATATATATATATATATTGACAGACTGATAGACAGGTTGATAAACAGATGAAGATTTATAAATATAAAAACAAATAGATAAATATATATACTAATAAGATAGACCGACAAAGGCAGAGAAAAAATAAAAAAGGAGAGAGAGAGAGAGAGAGAGAGAGAGAGAGAGAGAGAGAGAGAGAGAGAGAGAGAGAGAGAGAGAGAGTAAAACATAAATATACAGCGATAGAAAGATAAACAGACCAACAGATAGATACATATAGGCAGATGAACAAATATATATAATTACAAATAGATAAAAAGCCAGACAGAGAGAGAGATACAGATGAATAAATGGAAGTTAGAGAGAGAGAGAGAGAGAGAGAGAGAGAGAGAGAGAGAGAGAGAGAGAGAGAGAGAGAGAGAGAGAGAGAGAGAGAGAGAGTTAACATTGCAACAAAACTATACCATGAAAATATAACAACAGTTCACTCTTCCAAAATCAAAACAAACAATATATAAACCTATAAACAAATATATATATAAATAAACGTCCACAAAACCAACAAGAAAGTTGAGAGGAGCGTGCTAAGTCACAGTAAGCTCCTTGCCTTCGTGCTCGCTCGCATACCCGCAGAGGCACGAACACTCCCCTGCGCATGATTACGAGAGAGAGAGAGAGAGAGAGAGAGAGAGAGAGAGAGAGAGAGAGACTGGCCATTGGCGATGCATGACAGAATATAATTTGCCTTTGTTAAACGGATGGAAAACACATCAATATCCATTAATATTATTATACTCGGGGGTTGATGATAGTTCCTCCTGGCTTTAGAAGGCTGCTGCTTTCCCCTCATGGGCTCTACGACTTCTAAAGCCTTTAGTCTCTATCAACTAATGTACATTCACCTCTACTTTTCATGATTTTTTCTCTCTTATATTACCTCTCCTTTTCTTCTTTCTTCGTTGTTTCTTTTCCTTCCAACTCTTCCTTCTTTCTTTTTTCTTACACCTCTTCCTCCTCCCTTTTCTTCTTCATATTCTCCACTATTATTCCTCTTCCTTCTTATTTTAATTGTCATTCACCTTTCCTCCTCCTCCTCCTTATGATGCTTCACCTTGCATTCTTCAATATTGTATTCTAATTATTTATATACAATAACTATATCCTCATCTTCCATTTTATTTGCCTTGTCCTTCTTCTCTCCTCTTTTTTTCCTCTTGTTCCTCCTCCTCCTTCTTCATGAGGGTTCACTTTGCATTCTTCGAGTCTTATTTTCCAGTTATTTATTTCCCTTAACTGTTTTTTTCCATACAGTCAATATGAGTAAGATCATGTGGCAATAATGCATTATAGACATCAAACTATGAAAATTAGTCGATAATTCAAAATTAAAAAACCGAGGATCAATCAGACAATATTTCGAACAATAACATTTATTTATTTGTTTGCCATTAATGTGCCACTGTTCATACTCATTCGATTGAAGGCTGCAAAATAAGCTGGAGCTGGGGAATTAAGGCTGGATGCTCTTGTTAATGTCCTGTGGTGGGTTCGAACGAGGGTTTGTCATATCCAAGTCGAGCGCTCTAACCACTGCGCTGCTGTACCCAGATATTACTCGAAAAGCCCAGAACCAAAAGACAATGAGAGTAGTACACGGGACAATAAAATGATATTAAATCTCCAACGCCACTTCAGCAAGAACTTATTATTTTGTACAGACAACCAAAACAATGTCTTGCCATTAGATGATCAGCTCTTCCTAAATAGAACAAGACCACGATAAAATAAAAATACAAAATTGTTAGTGAAAATGGCTGCGATATTGCTGATGGAACACACGTATCTTGCAAATGGAATCAAGATCTTATCTTTTCCTGTTTTGATTTTTCTCCATATTACTGATTATCCCTCTCATCTTTTTTTTTCTCTTAACTTCATCTTCATTTTTTCTTTGTAAGTGCCAAGCGTGTCAATTTTCGTACAAGTCACCCATTTTCTCGAACGAATTCAATCTCTCTCTCTCTCTCTCTCTCTCTCTCCATTTTATTCCAGGTTACCTAACCCTCTCTTCCAAAAGCAACGAAGTCCTTCAGACATTAAAACTTGGGGGCAGTAAACGCCCCATGCGGCAACGAACTCCTTCAAACATAAAACTCAGGGGTGGTACACGCCCCTGCAGCAACAAAATTCTTCAAACATAAAACTCAGGGATGGTACACGCCTCTTGCACCAAAATAACGTTTGCATTCATGTGGCAAAGCTGTGTTTTGCAACACGAAAGAGGTTCAGTTCACGAGATGCTTAATCATGCAATGCAAATACGGCAAGACAAGCTGAAATAATATAAATATGAATACTGAAGATACCTACATAGGTTCTGGACACACTATTAATAATATAGATGAAGGAAAAGATTCCTAAGTTATATCAAGAACTACTGCACTAAGGTATTATAAATGCAGCACCTTTAAGTGCTTCTTGAGGGTATTAATATAAATATAGATAAAGGAAACTGAATGCTCAAAAGAATAATTGAAGGAACTAATTATTCCTAAGTACTTTCAAGAAATACTGCACCCAGTCACTAAGGTGTTACAATTATAACACTTTTCAGAAGGGGATAAGTGGTTCTTGATAGCTATGAGAAATCATAAATCTCCAATGCTTTTAAAAGCACCTGTTCCGCTTCTCAAAGGTGTTACAATTGAAACCTACTGAAACTTGTGGAACTAGATCATGAAATAACTCGGGAAAACACAAATTAAAAGTATTTTTAAGAGCCATCGCTCCCATTCAACACCTTAGAGATGGTAGTATCTGCTCTTGAAATTACTAAGAGATTTAATCCTCAATGCATTTAAAACCACTAATTCAACCCTCAAAGGATATACAAATATAACACTATTAAAAATGAGAGTAGTGGTTCTTGCGATAATTAAAGGATCAAAGAATAGAATACGTTCAAGATCTACGAATTTTCTTCTCAAAGTACAGGACGAGTAGCTTCTGAGTCCGTCAAAAATTAAACAATTCTTCAACTACTGATAGACAGCAAGAAGTAAGGGATGTGATGCAATTCTTATTTGCTGTCAGCCTGAGAGAGAGAGAGAGAGAGAGAGAGAGAGAGAGAGAGAGAGAGAGAGAGAGAGAGAGAGAGAGAGTTTATCTAATTATAATTACCCGATTGTGCTTACGGGAAAGATTCCATTGTTCGTAACTCCCCGTCTCCTGGTCGTTTCCATAATGATACATATTATATTTGTCCTTAAAACTATGAACTGAATTAATATTAACAACCTCTTCACTTAGCGAGTTCCAATCATCAACTATTCTTACACTAAAAGAGAACTTCCTTACAATCCTGTATAAGTGTTTTCTTACGAAGCTTCAAACTATGACCTCTAGAGCTAGAGTCTGCCATATCATAATATCGATCCCTGTTCACTCTGTCAAAATCATTAAGGAATTTTATAAACCGTCACCATTCTCCTCTCAATCTTCTCTCAGTCACTCCTCATAAGTGAGACTGTATTTCTGGCACCAGTTTCGTGGCATGTCTCTGAACTTTTTTCAGCTTATTTATATGTTTTTAAAGTGTGGATTCCAAACGGATGCTGCATATTCAAGCTATAGCCGCACATAAATTACATAATTATTTCTGAACATTTCCTTGCCCATGTGTCTGAAGGCTACCCTTACATTTGCTAAGAAAGAATGTGCAGTCCTTACTATGGCATTTATATGCATTTCTGGAGACAAATCGGCCAATATGTTTACTCCTATATCTCTCTCATTCTCCGTCTTTTAAAGTTCTGCACCTGCTACCGACTATCCAAAATTGGGCCTTTTTGCACTTGTACTAATTCTCATTACCTTACATTTTGAAGTACTGTACTGACTTTTATTAGGCACTTTTCTGTCCATGCATGAGGACCATATAGGTCTTCTTGAATTTCTCTACCACTGCTTTTGTCTCTTACTTTCTTCACAATGTTTGCATTATCTGCAAACATATTCAACAATGAATTACAGGCTCTGTAGGTCATTTACATATACTGTACAAGGAACGAAAGTGGCCCTAAAACTAAACCTTGTGGAACCCAACTACTAACCCTGCTCTAGTTAAACTCTGAATGTCTTACTTTAACCCTCTGTTCCCATCCTTCTAACTTTTTATCTATTCCAAAATAACTTCCATCTATTTTTGCCATTACTTGCAGCTTATTAATAAGTCTCACATGTGCGTCCGTGTCAAATGAATCCTAAAATTCTAAGAATATGCAATTTGCCCTGCCCTTTCTTTCCTGTAAGATCTGGCTAACCTCACCATAAATTTCTAATAAGAGTGTTACTGCTCACCGGCCTTTACTGAAACCACGTTGTCTCACTGACAAAAAGTTGAAGGATTCCAAATGAAGAGAGATGCAATTTCGTAGTAATTTCTCAATAACATTGCAAACTATGCTGGTCAAGGAAACAGGCCTATAGCTTATAGTTGTATCTCTCCTTCACTTTTGAAGACAGGTATCCCATTCACAGCATCTTGGAATTTCCCCAGATTCCATCGACTTTCAAATATTATGCATAGCGCCACCAATATTAGTTTAGTGCATTTCATTAGTTCATTAGTACGTATGGGGATATATCATCAGGAACTGCAGATATATGGGCATCTAACTCCATCAACGCTTTACATAACTCTGTAGCTGAAAAGATGATGTTCTGTAATACCGGCCCATGATCACTTATCTCTGCAATCTGAGGGGTGTGGTATTTTCTAATGTAAATATTGACTGAAACTAGTTTAATTCTTTTCAGATTTCTTCATCTGTCTCAGAAATGCTTCCATCTGCTCTCTTTAACTTTAAACCCTGTTCTTTGACCTTCAGTTTTCCTCTGATAAATCTGTTGAAGAGTTTGGGATTTTCTTTACCTTCCCTGATAATATCCCTTTCATAATTTCTCTCTGCCTCTCTTCCTTTACTTAGGTAAACATTTCTTGCTCGCTTGTAAGTCCGCTAGGCATTCAAATTTTTTCTCCTCCTATGCCTATTCCAGCATTTGTCTCTCCACTTATTAGTGATCTTACACTCATTATTGAACTACTGTATATCTCTCTGGCATGAATAACTCCTATTTTGGTAGAAGGTATATAACAAGTAAATATTTCCCCATATTCCTCACTAAAGCTTTTGTACATCTTACAGATTCGTTGTTAAATTTGTTAATCCAGTCAACAGCTGCAAAATTATTAATTTTGTTGTAATCTTCTTATGGATAGTTCATCCTCATGTTCTTCTCAGTGCCCCTACTTTCAGGCAGAAAATCTTTGACGATATACTCCATCAACAACACACAGTGGTTAATTTTTCCAATTGGTGGGTCATACTCATTTTTTTCAATATCCAACACATTATCAGTGTGTGTGTGTAAAAGAGAGAGAGAGAGAGAGAGAGAGAGAGAGAGAGAGAGAGAGAGAGAGAGAGAGAGAGAGAGAGAGAGAGAGAGAGAGAGAGAGAGAGAGAGAGAGAGAGAGAGTAATAATAATAATAATAATAATAATCCTTTATTCCAATGTACATTGGGTATTTAAATAAGATACATATATATTCCAGATAGACATCTGTGGTGTACGATATAGACATACTAAAACAAACAAATCATAAAGATGAGTGTACCATTAAAATTTACAAGTAAAATCTTCCTTTAAGAGCAACTTCTTAAGATTATATTTAAAAGTATACACTGAACCAGCATTTTTTAGTTCTCTGGGAAGCTGATTATATAAATGAGGTCCACGAATGTTTATATCTCTTGAGCCAATATCAGTTTTAGACCTTCGTACTAATAAATCTTCCCCTTGACGGGTAGTTAACCCGGTAACTGAGCTTACTGTAGAAAAATTATACAAGCAATCAGGAATATTGTTTCTTAGTATATTAAAAACAAAGGTACATATATCAAAAACATATTTATCTCTAATCTTTATCCATTCTAGATCTTTTAAAACAGGAGAGATGTGCTCGTATTTTCTTACATTGCCAACAGCCACTCGTGCTGCAAAGTTTTGTAACTTTTGTATTCTTTGTAATTGAGTCTTATTTGTACATCCCCAAACTTTGAGACAGTAATTAATTAAACTCATAGCTAAGGACTGGACAATTATTATACGAGTTGATGTTTCAAATGAGTCTTTTACCCTATTTAGATATATTAGAGTACCCATTACTTTTTTATAAATTTCATCTATATGCATTTCAAAATTCATGTAACGGTCAAAATAGACACCTAGGTTCTTTACCGAGTTCATTGGCTTAATGATATTACCGTTAAAATTTATATGAAGATTGTCATCAACTTCTGATAATAATTGTCTGGATCCGATAAGAATAGATTGGGTTTTAGTTTCATTAAGTAACAGACCATTTTTTAGAAAGTAACGTTTAGCCATATACAAAATTTCTTCTGCTCTACGAATAATATTTTCTAAATCATTAATTTCTCCTTCAATTAAGATTTGAGTATCGTCAGCATATTGAATGACATAACAGTTAGGTAAATATTTTACTAGATCGTTTACATATATTAGAAAAAGTATAGGTCCTAGGATCGATCCCTGAGGGACCCCAAACAATACCTTCTTGCGACTTGAGACTACATCTTTTATCCTGACTGACTGATAGCGGTTTTTTAAATAGTTCTCGAACCAGCTTGGGTCAATGTTCATTTTTTTGCATTTTTCTAATAGAGTGGTATGGTGTACACTATCAAAAGCTTTAGAAAGATCGAGTAGTAGTAGCAATGATATTTTCTTATTATCTATATTTTTGTATATTTCATCTGATATTTTCAATAAGGCAGTTTCAGTTGATAATTTTGGCCTGAAACCGTGTTGACTTTTTGCAATAAGTTTATTTTTTTCAAGAAACTCACTTAACTGATTTGCAACAATCTTTTCAAGTATCTTTGATAAAATTGGTAGTAAAGAGATTGGTCTATAGTTAGAGACGTCGTCAGGATTTCCATTTTTAAAACCAGGAATTACATGGGGATTTTTCCATAAATCTGGGTAGATATTGGTAACTATGGAAGTATTGATTATTACCGTCAGATAATAAGCTATTACAAATAATGAATCTCTAATAAAACGAAAACAAATTCCATCTGATCCATATGCATTAGAGTCTTTCAGATTTTTTATTACTAAGATTACTGTATTACAATCTACTGTAGTAGGGTTAAAGACATCATTACTTCTATTGAATGCACTATGTTCTTGAACATTATTATTATTATTACTACCATCATCACTATTATCATTACCATTACTACCACCATCATTATTATTTACACCATTATCAACATTTCTATTATTATTACTACTACCATCATCATTATTATTACCACCATTACTATTATTGATTTCATTTATTATTTCTTTTTTTGTTTTTTCAAAGGTTTTTTTCCCCACTTCAGCGAAAAAATTATTGAACTCTTCTGCTTTAGCACTTACATCTACCTCATCGGGTATAATTGATATGTTACTACTTTTATTACAGTTATTGGAAAGCATGGTTTTAGCAATTTTCCATGTATCAGAGATATTGCCTTTAGCGTTTTGAAATTCATTTTTGTAATACTGTTTCTTACTGTTACTTAATAATGATTTTACTTGTTTCTTATGCTCTGTAAACTTTTCTCTTAAAGGGATATTATCTCTTTGTAGCTTTACTTCATTTTGTAGTTTGTCTCTTTCTTTCATAATGTTTTTTATGTCATCTGTTATCCAAGGAGCGGGGGGACGAAATATTTCTCTTGTCACGAGTGGTGCACATCGATCTATACATGATGATAAGACACTGGTTAAAGTATTTACTTGTGTATTGATATTATCGGTATATAGAATTTCATTTAATTTATGTACTTCATTCATAAGTAAACTACAAAGTAATTCTTGTGAATAATTTCTTAAGCATCTGAATGTTTTAAAGATTGGTTGTCTCTTTGGTTTGCGAATATTTAGGGACGTTACAATTTCCTCGTGGTCTGCTATAGGGCTTGGCATTACGTCACACTTAGTTATCATATGTTTGGAGTTTGTTATTACTAGATCGATTTGGGAAACTGAAGTGGGAGTGATTCTAGTTGGTTTATTTATAATCTGTTCTAGATTTAAATTCTTAATAAGTCTACTCATTTTATTTTCTCTTTTTAGTTGATCATCATTAAAATCGCCATATATAAAAACTGGTTTGTTTTTTAAAATTATCTCCTTAAAAACGTCCAAAATATAGCTAAAAGAGGTTACCGAGGCTTTGGGGTGGCGGTACACGCAGCCTATGATAATAGAAGGAAACTTTTTATGTTGGACAGAGATCCATTTATCTTCCACTCCTTCGTGCTTCTCAGTTTCAAGATTTAGTTCAGTGGCCTTCAAATAATTTTTAACATATAAACATACACCTCCACCTCTACCACTGTCATAGCGATAAATATTATATGAAGGAATATTAATAAATGCATTGTTAATTGACGGATACAGCCATGATTCGCTAATGCAAAGAACATCAATATTTTCTTGTACAAGCATATGTTCAATTTCTAGTATATGGGATAACAGGGATTGTGCATTTATATGTACGACAGATAATCTATCATTATATTTACAAGTAACTTTCACATCGGCACTGTCTTCTTGGCCATGATTCTAATAATAATCATTATTTTTACATAATCTACTCTTATGACCATATTCATGACATACATTACATTTAACTTTATGATCAAATCTACAATTTGATTGGCGGTGATTGAACTCACCACAATTATAACATCCATATCTTTGACTTTGCACATAATCATAATCCCTTCTTTCTCTGTTTTGTTTGTAAGTATGACTTATCCTAGTGTTGGTATTGCTGTATCGTCCCTGGGAGCCAGTATCACCATGTCTACCACGCGAGAAATTATTATAATCATAATCCCTTCTTTCTCTATTTTGTTTGTTAGTATGACTTAGCCAGGTGTTTTTTGTCAAAAACTTTATTCCATCAAAAATGGCTATTACATGATAATTAATCTAATTACAAATTACAATGTAAAATGTCAAAATAAAACAAATGAAATTTGCAAAGCACAAAATCAAAAAATTTACACATTAAAATATGCATACGTACACTTCGTCTACCCAATGGGAGGATAATAATGAGACTAAAATAACTTATTAAGTAGGTGATTTAAAAGATGAGATTTAAGTGAGGGTAATGTTTGGCAGCTTCTTAAGTTTGCGGGTAAAGAGTTCCAAAGTCTCGGGCCCATTACATTTAAGGCTCTTGCCCCAATATCAGTGGAAGTTCTGGGCACGTAAAAAGAATTCTGATATCTGGTGTTGACGTTATTGATACGCACTTGATTAACTGTTGGCAATGAGAAGAGTCATTCCGGTAATATTCCATGATTTATTTTAAAAACTAAAAGACAGATATTATATATAAACTTCATGTCCATCCTTAGCCAACCCAATCCCTCAAAGAGGGGAGTCACGTGATCATATTTATGCACCCCCCCTATGGCAACTCTTGCAGCAAAATTCTGGAGCCTTTTCACTCGTAACATCTGGGTCTTAGTCGTGGAACCCCAAACACTTAGACAGTAGTTGAGAATACTTAAAATCAATGTTTGTACTACAATTACCCTACAATCAGGCTCGAATCTTTCATAGACTCTGTTCAAGTAAATAAGGGTCCCGTTCACTTTTTTATGTAGTTCATCGATATGAAAATTAAATGTCATGGTACTGTCCATAATAACACCTAGATTTTTAACCTTATTAGATGGGAAGAGTGAAACATTGTTGAAATTTATACTGATGTTCTCAGGAATGCGGGACAGGTATTGATTTGATCCAAAAATAACGAATTTAGTTTTATTTTCGTTCAGTAAAAGACCATTACTGTTAAAATAACTTTTGGCACAGTTTAATATATCTTCAGCCCTTTTTAAGATTTCAGGAATTCTATCAATGTCACCAGTAAGCATAATCTGGGTGTCATCAGCATACATAACAAGTAGGCAATCTCTTATAAATTGAGGTAAATCATTAAAATATATTAAGAAAAGCAGAGGACCCAAAATTGAACCCTGAGGAACGCCAAAACTGATATCTAAAGAAGAAGAGAGAGTCGAGCCCATTCGAACTGATTGAATTCGATCTTTCAGATAATTTTCGAACCAAAATGAGTCAACATGAACTTTGGAAAGTTTTCTCATTAGAATTTGATGGTGAACACTGTCAAATGCTTTAGACAAATCTAACAATAATAAAAGTGATATTTTCTTATTTTCAATATTACTATAAATTTTATCAGTAATTTTAAGTAGGGCCGTCTCGGTCGAAAGTTTAGGCCGAAAACCGTGTTGTTCTTCACATAATAGACAATTTGATTCAAGGAAATTTATTAACTGGGTGGCAACTACCTTCTCAAGTATTTTAGACAGAATGCTGAGAAGAGAGATTGGCCTATAATTTTCAACATTATTAGTATCTCCACTCTGTGAGAACCTTTTCTCTCATTCTCGTCCTAATTTAAGACATGGTCTCACTAAAGGTTACCATATTCGATTCATAGCATTTCAAAGGTAACATTTCAGGATGGTGCAAAAATAAATAAGTATAAAAATAAATTAATAAAGAAATAAATTATGAAAACTTGTATAAGTGCATATACTCTTATATGCAGTCATAAACAGATGGGCATATAAACACAAATACACATATCCATACATACATACACAAACATATACACCAGCATCAACACATATACATGCCATAGATAAGTGCTCTATCTTGAAACTGGAGATACTGTACTGAGCAATCAGTATCCTGGGCTGCAACAAAGACGAGATTTCTTGATCTCTAAAATGATATCATATTTTTCTTAAAAGAAGCGTGAAATTATATTTACCTCACTAAACCTTTCCACCATTCCAAGCCCCCCAAATTAAGATCTTAAATTTTATTTTTTAATACTTATATTCAAATACGCAATAATTTTGTGATGTAAGTTAGATCAGAGTTTCAGTCCCTAGTTCGAACCCAGAAGGTAAAGAATCTTCATATACTCAGGTTTGGTAGGGTAGTATTGCCCATCCTGCAGCTCATTTAACTTTATAATATCCATGTACAATTTATACAATATTAATACATTTAAGATTCGAAGTAGCTATGCAATACAGATATCCAATATTTATATAATATAGCAGTGACACAAGATATAAAACCAACAACCTCAAGAAATCAGTAATAAAGACTTGATTTTCTTGTAACATCTTCAATCAGTAAAAATGCATATATAATAGTCAGGTTTTTTCTTTGACTCAGCTGCCCCCCTTGTAAGGGGGATTATGGCTTTTGTATATGACGAGATAGAGAGATATTAAATAAGTATTGCAAAACAGAATTTTGTACTTACCAAATGCCTGAGACTTTTGATATGGTAAGGGTTAATCGCCAATGCATTCTGATAACACGTTTGAGCATCGTGAAACTCATTCTTCTTTTCATGCAGTAAACCCTTCTGTAATTTATCAAAAGGAGAATTATATAGACAATGATCTAAATTGAATGATCTAAAAGATGTTTCTGACATATTCTCCTTTGAATCTCTTAAACCATTCATTAAATAAGAAATAAATCAGTTTACACCTCTTAACACTTTAAATATCCTTTTTTTTGGTATATTGTACTTCTTTCTTGCAAGAATACCATTAAATATTTCAGCTTCAAGTACGAGTCAAACAGCTTTTACAACTATTACAAGAAACACATATGCTGTATAATGAAAAATTTGGAGGATCGAGGAGAATACTTTAATCTACAACTGACGGGTGATTAGTTTCAGGGTAAATCACATACCCCAAACCTATAGTTAGATGGTTTTAATTTGTAACACTGATATGCTGATAAAATATATCCAACTGAACCAGAGGTTCAGTTGTACTTGTACAACAATGATTTCTGACTCTCTCTCTCTCTCTCTCTCTCTCTCTCTCTATATATATATATATATATATATATATATATATATATATATATATATATATATATATATATATATATATATATATATATATATATATATATATATATATATATATATATATATATATATATATATATACACACCTAGTTCTTAAAATAACACAGAGACAGGATCTCAGCAGTGCCGCGTATTGTAATTTTCACGTAATGTAACGAATCATTTTCCATAAAAAACAATGATAATGGGCACAGATACGTTTCACAACCGTACATAGACACACTATACCAAAGATATAAGATAAGTAAAACATATTTTATTATAAGTACATAACAAAGCAGAAAGACCTGTAGTTATTTATATTAACACACAAATAGTGTACAGTATAAAAGATATAGAGATTTACTGTACAGCAAACATATGAATGCACTCTATTATGCGGTGGGCAACAGGCATACACTGGGAAGTGCATGGTGGCAGTGAGCACGAGGATGCACACGTTTTGCCGCCTCCGTACCAGCTGATGCACCCTCGCACGCTATTTCCTTGACGATATTATATCTCAAGTTTGTTTGCTGTTTGTTAATGCTTTTTTTCCATTCTCTTCATAATATCCGATCACATTAAGCGGTAGAAGAGGAGGAGGATGCGGGAGAACGAACCTCTATCTGCAAACATTTTGCCGCCTCCATATCAGCTGATGTACCCTCTCACACTATTTCCCTGATGATATTATATCACAAGTTTGTTTGCTGTTTGTTGTTAATGATTTTTTTCCATTCTCTTTATAATATCCGATCGCATTAATCGGTAGAAGAGGAGGAGGATGCGGGAGAATGAACCTCTATCTGCAAACGTTTCGCAGCCTCCGTATCAGCTGATGCACCCTCGCACGCTATTTCCCTGATGATATTATATCGAAAGTTTGTTTGCTGTATGTTCTTAATGCTTTTTTACCATTCTCTTCATAATATCCGATTGCATTAAGTGGTAGAAGAGGAGGAGGATGAAGGAGAACTACTATGCAAATACTACCACAAACGGCGTACTCTCACCATATCATGAAAGCATGGACTGTTTATATAAATTTAGTGCTTTTCATCACCATGCTAAAATGCATTATAACAACTGAAAATCAGGTTAAAAGTTGTGAAAAAAATATATATATACATTTGTCAAAAAAGTATCCCATCAACACGGGTCACCCCGTGCTGGGAACACTGACATTTTACCGCCACGTATGCAGCATTTCCCAGCACCCCCGAAAATTGATTTCAGCATCCCTTGGGGGTGCTAGCACCCCAGGTTAAGAAATGCTGAAGTAGAGGTAACAATGTTATTTACTCACCATAAACATAATATGATGACTCATTGGAAATATGGAAGATGCTTCCTGAATACACTGAGCAGCTTCATTCACTTGATCTGTTCTGGAGATGAAAATGGAGAAAATACTGTAATTATCCCTTAGTATGGAGCGCGATTCAGGAAGTGACTCATGCGTGTTTGATCACACAGCTAGGAAGGGCATTCTGCCATAATCCCATAGCTCCTACATATGTGTCCACCCATATTCAAATGGGGACTCATTGTGACACATAAAACAGTGTGTCCATGGTGGAGGGGGAGCAAATGCTGCCCTTGTAAGCCCTGTGTGATTAAGTGACAAATAGAAGGCACTGGGGAGCAAGAGATACTGACAAATTCTCTTCATGGATATTATATATTAATTTTTTTCATGTTGTAAAACAACTGGGTGAGGAACCAAGGATGGGGAGGGTCAGTTGCAATTCTTCAACATCAAGAGTCTGTTAAAGTAGAGGCTATCCTGGTGACTCAGTGGGATAAGATACGTTATGTGAAAAGAATATGAAAACTACAAGACTACTTGATATCACAAGTAAGATTGTATGGAAAAAATTAGCTTAACAGCTTTAAATTTTTTAGGTTTATGTAGAAGACATTTAAGGTTTTCAAAAAACGTCGTTTTATTCCAACTCATAAATTCCTATTTGTAACTTCAATTCTGAGATTAGGTCAATTTCTTTATATGGTTTAATTATGTCAGACTTTTACACATCATGTTAATAGCATGTTATCGATCATATTGTGCTTTGCCCTGAATACCAAAAAAAGCATATGAGTTGTTGCTCAATGCTCTCCTTCGCAACTGTTTGCATCAATGAGTAATAATAATCTAGGTACTATGTGTCACAATTAGTCCCAATAATGGGGGGATACAATCAGATTGAAAATGAGAAATCAAGGCTGAATGCCCATCCTACGGTGGACACAATTGCAGGGGTGTCACCTCCTGAGTCAAGTAATCAAACTAGCAAGCTACTGCAGTCCCTGACTGCATCAGTGAGCAATAAAAAGTAATTCTGAATCTATCTCTACAAACGGCACATATATTAAGACACTAAATTTGTAAAGGCATATACACAATATCCTAAGTAGAAAATGTTATAGCTTAAAAACACAAATATTAATATTATAATAAAATACTAATCAGTGTTTCATTCTAATGATGAGTATGATCCTGAATTTCAGAATACTGTCAAGATATTCAGTACGTTCACATTTTGTCAATGATATAAGATATCTTATTCTACTCTCCCCAACACACCTGGAACCCTTCACGGTACCCCAGCACTTCAATAGACAATTGATGAAAATGAATGAAGTAAGGTATACTGCAATATACGAGAAAAATTGCCCTACATCTTTAATTTAAAAAAAAATCCTTTGGTATCAATGCAAACAATAAAGCTGGGCATCCAATTACCTGAATATTTTTCTGTGAAAAATATATCAAAATTTTTGCTCTGAAAGAGGTGTCAGGCCTTCTAATTTTTTTTTCCTAGCAAGGTTAACATCCCATGATACCCTCAAGCTATATAAATGAAAATGTAAACACGTAACTTAAGGATATTATCAACGATGAATATCAAATCTCAGGTCTATCATGCATGTCTCGTTTCTATGTTAGGAATCTGGAGCTCCTTAAAAAAGTATTTTTATATATTTCTAAAAACCAACATGTAGGAGAGAGACAAACTATAGAGTCTTTATAGCCTTTCCAATACACACACATTCAAAATAGGCAGTAAGAAAACTTTCAAAGAACTCATAAGAGAGGGTCATTTCTCTATAATTAGTAGCCAATGACGGAGATCAGTTTGCTTATTATTTCATAGATAAAAGCTCACAAGGTGATTAAAAAAGCGCCACTGTTATAGTATAGTCTGATTTTCTGACCATTACCCAAACCTTTTATGCACAAGAATGTGCAAACTGCAAAGAATTTATAATGAACACAGACCTCCTAGTTTACAGGTTTGCTCTTTAGGTTCTAATTAAGATTTAGAATATTATCACCATCATCAAGTCTTTTGGCAGGGACTGCCAACATTTCCCTTATTCCTCGTTGGCATATGCCCAAACCATCTCAGTCTCGCCTTTTTCACCATGTCCCCATCCCTAAACTTTACTATATGTACTTCAGAAAACATTGGAGTTGTTTCCTATCTCTCCTCCTGCAGGTGATACTTACACATCAGCAAGAAAGCATTCAACTGAATGTTCTTCCATTGTAATAAAACACTAATGAGAAGTCAATACACCATTAAATATTAAGGTAAAAACAATATATTTTATAATAAAAAGTGTTGATATTGCTCACATAATTGTATACATTCTATTAATTGTCTATATGCTAAAAGCATTAATGTAATATAAGTTTTCGTTATTTTCCGAATATCACATTTTAAATAACAATACTGACAATTCAAATAACTAAAGGGTTAGTGTAAAAAAAACACTTACTTTAAATACAGCTGAGCAGTTAGCAGCCAAATCTGTATCTGCAAAAGCCATGCCTGCTGAGGCCCTGGTTTTGGCTGATACGAAGAGAGGGAAGAAGCCACTTCCGACAGAGCCTGTTCGACACGAGACGCTGCTACACTCTCTGCATGTACGGAGGCTGTTGGAGGGTGAAGTGGAGAATCTTGGATAAGATGTGGTTTTGAGCTGGGGCTATCAATATTAGTCTCTATTTGTAAAGTTGGATTAAGAAGCTTAATGTGTAATGACACCACTTCGGAGAGGGCCGAACCCATGCAGTTGGGATGTGTTTGTTCCACAACAACAGTCTGGGCTGTGGGGGTAGAGGGGCAGGGAACTCAATCCCAAAGAGAATGAATAGCAAAGAGCCATATGAGCATATAAATTAGAAGATAAGAAAGAAATAGTAAAGCTCAGAAAAAAAGAACTCGAGAACTTTAACCTTAACCTAACTTCAAACTGCAAACAGACTCTTCCAGCACAAGAAACATAGAAACATTAAAACATTTACATTACTTTACAAGACACAGCCAAAACAACGAAGACAGTATCTTGAGAGAATAATATACTTACTCGTATCTTTATCGGACATGTTGAATATACTGTAGGAGTCGTGGTTAGCATTGAACTGTGACTGAACGTCACTAATCTCTCCCATCAGTTGTTCTTTATAAAGATTCTGCCACAGACTGAGCATGTGTCGTGCCGTTAATAAAGCCACCTCTCCACCATGAACTGCCTCTTCTAAGCTTGCACGAACATAAAGCAAATGAAGATTTTCTGGGTACTCTGCTAATGCTGCTTCAGTTAACTAAAAGGAAAGAACACATTATCAATCTTTGTGGTAACATAGTGTAAAAAGATGAAAGTAGTGATTAAAAAAGGCAATGGATAATTTTACTCCCTCCAATGAGTAATAGTTAAACATCCGCAAAATGAGGGTTACATATACATGTCACAATAAGAAAACGATAGCTAAACAATTGCCTGTGGTGGAGGGGGCCAAACCACATTACCCACTAATAAATAATTACAAACTAAAGCAACATTAAGTCTTTTTTCAACTGAGAAAAAGCTATGAATTATTTAAAAAGAGGGAATATGAGAGATATATCAAGGAACAAAAGATAACATACGAAACTACAATTTAAAAGTTTACTTTACTAACAATAGTAAGCTTTACACTAATACAGTAGCTAGTTCTCTTAAGCAGTGTGCTTAAAACCTAAGTGAATGAATGAAATTTATATTATCGAGGAAGTATTATAACATTATTTACCAGTTTCACAATTCTAGTATTATAATAATAAAAATAGAAGTTTTTAAATATAGTCTAATGAATTTTTATCCAAAGTGGTCCTAATTCGATGAATGCTGTAAGAACCAACTACAAGGTGTAGAAATGTTTTTCTTGCCAAATAACAGGTACTACTATTATTACTACTGATAATATCACTACTAATACTAATACTACTACTACTACTTACTACTAATGACAAAGATCTGATGCCTTCCATTTATTCATAAAAAAAAAACCTAATTTTCAATTCTTTACAAACTGCAACAGTTAAAAGTCATTCAGTAAAATTACGTATACACATGAGCAGCACAAGAGCAAGAAAAAATATAGCGCAACAAAAGAATAAATACAATACAAAAGAAAGAAACAATATGGTACAACAGAAAGGTATAATACAGGAGAACAGCATGAAAAATTCAGTACAACAGATGAAAAAATACTGTACAACATAAAGAAAGAAATATAGCACAACAGCAAGAAAAAATACAGTACATCGGCAAGAAAAAATTCAGATCAGCAACATATATACATCACAAGAGCAAGAAAAATACAGCAAAACAGCAAGAAAAAATAATAGCACAAGAAAAAATATGACGTAACAGCAACAAAAAATACAGATAAGGAAAAAAAAACGGCTTACCAAGAAAAAATACTGTACAGCATAACACCAAGAAAATGTACAAAAAATAATGCATAACAGCAAGAAAATATACAGAGCTAGAATATATACAATACAACAGCAAGGAAATATACAGAACAGCAAGCAAATAAATACAACACAACAGCAAGAAAAATATAGCACAACAGGAAGATAAAATGCAGCCCAACAGCAAGAAAAAATACAGCAAACAAGAAAAAACATTTGTTTTTAATGATTGAGACACCAGGATGGGTAAAAAAAAAATAAATCTGCCCTCTTTGGGCCTGAGAACGAAGTAAACACAAAGTAAAGAGAAACAGAGATAGGGAGTGTTGTGACTTGTCAGATGTGAAAAGACAATTAGATATGTGTAATGAGTATCCAAGAATAATCGATGTTGATGAAGGCATAGAAAAAGAACCGTAACTAAAGGAGGACTTAACATCGAACTGTCATGGACAGTCTTATTTAAGTCCCAAAGACTCTTCTGCTGTAGTTTCACAACGGGTGGCTGGTGCCATGGGCCAACCTACCACATATCAATATACTGCTATCTTGACTCAAAAAGCATCCTATAAAGGGGTGATAACCACTTAAGTTTTTAATAATTCAAGATATTTTGCTTGGCATGCCTTGGCCTCAGTACTTCCAAGTCTTCATCCATAAGTTCTTCCTTGATCAAGAAACCGGGAATTTCCCCCTAACATTGCTCTGGGTACTCTTCTATTAACAGATGCTAGTGAATCATTAAAATAGGTTTATACAACATGATTTTATGCATTTACCTATTCAATCTACTTTTCTCACACGTTAATAAATTTATTTAAAGCATCACATAACACATACCAGAATTCCAATGGTTCCATTATAGGTCTAGTCCTTGATGTACTTAATTTAGGAAACTTATTAATAACCTTTTCAGGCACTTATTTCTCATAAAACTTCTGAAAGTTTTAGTGATTAATATTCTGGGGTTGGACCTACGATGATAAGATGAAAAATATGTTGGATTCATAATGATAGTACTAAGATGCCAAGAAGGAGAAACAATAGAACTGGAAAGGAAAGGATTTGACTAAAGAGGATCTGAAGAAGAAAATACTGTAAATGACCACAGTAGATAGAGGTAATATATGAAACACATCCAGAGAAAAGCGAGACACTTGATTACTTTATATCAAAGTCTTTATGGGAATATACATAGTTAAACAAGTCTAATAGTATTATCATACCTTCTGTGAAGCAAATTCAAAATGTAATATTAATTAGTCTGATCCTGTTCATCAACATGCATAAGAATAGCAATATATCACCTACTTTCCCTAACGTGGATAGAAAAAGAAGGCATTAAAAAGCAATGTTTTTTTTCTAAAGTCTGTAAGTTTTATAAACTGAGTATCAAGTTACAACAGCACGAAAAAAAACAAAATCAAAACATATGATAATGTTCAATCTAATTATACCATAGTTTCCTTAATGAGAGGGTAACGAAACAAAAAGGGTTTTAAAAAAATAGACGCAAAAAAACTAGAAATATGACAAGGTAAAACCCTACAGTATATAACAGGAATGGTAAAGACAAATAAAAAAAAACTCAATTTGTATACAGAGGGAATTTTTACTAAAGTTCATATAGTGAGAAAAATATATGTTATTCTCTATGCTCTCACATACTGGTTGCTGAATAATTGTCAATATCCTCAATTACCCTAATATTTAAGTTGATTGCTTAAAAAAGCCCCAATATTCTCTCTGGTCTGTTTGTAAGGTTTCTGGTGATCCTTTGGACTGCAGTCTTTCACTCCTGATAACAACCGTTTTTGGAAACTGCTTTTGTCATAATGTAAGGAGATAAGAGCTTTTCTATTTTTATTAACGAGTTGTTGTTGTTGTTCCCTAAGCTCCTTGGCCGAACAGCCTCCAGTTCCTGAGGAAGACCACTTTTGATTCCATGCTTCTCTACAGAGCTCTCAGGGAGTGTATGTTGTGCTGTTAGCGTATGTGGTTATAGGTGGTGCAGTCTCCCATAATATGTTTCCTCAGTTATTTTCAAGGTCTCTGGCTAGAGGGAGATTTCGAGAAATAACAGCCAGAGAATCATTTCTTGGTAAAGAAAAAATAGTGTTGCTGTGTTGAGAGATGAGATAATTGCCCAGGTGAGTGAAGCCTCTCTCTGGATCTCATGCACTGTAAAAGTCAGGGATAGATATGCAACTCCGGAGGGTACACCTATGCCAAAAAACGCTGCCACTCTAAGTTATCAATGACTTGTTGAGGTTGCTTATCATTATCATCAAACCAATCCAGATGTTTTTTCATCTTGATCCCAATAGTTTCCTTGCAGGAGGAGAAGATTGCATTCTTCACTAGTCTTCTTTTACAGGGTGTGGAACTTCTTGGTGCAATGGTTCTTAAAGATTTTGTTGCACCATCTGTCCATGGTTAATATCAAGAGGGAGATCAACACTGAATTTCTAGATAATTTTGCAATATTGATGCTTCTTTTTGGGTCGAATCTTCAGTTTCATGCTTGATACAATGAGGCGATGATCTGTTTAGCACTAGTCTGAACCAGCAACAGCTTGTCATCAATGTGTCCTGATGGTCTTGGGATCTAACTATAATATCCTCAAAGAGTGAAAGTGTTTAGTGTGGATGCTGACAGGAGATCTTGTGCCTGTTTTTCTAGCAAAATTGGGTGCGTCATAAAGCTGTGTTCGGAGCAAGTGGTGAGGAGGAGTGTCCCATTAGTGTTGGCCTTGCCAACTCCTTCTTTTCCAATTGCTCCATTCCCGAGCATATAATCTCTCTGAACCTTAGCACTGAGGTCTCCTGAAAGAATGATCTCGTCACTGTTGGGAACGACGGAAAGGATGACATCAAGTTTGGTGAAAAAGCTCTCCATTATTTTGTCTTCAGCATCCAGACTTGGAGTATGGGCGCTGATGAAGGCAATATGTTTAATCTTGACAAGCTGGATTCACAGTCATGAGATGTTCATTGATTCCCAACAGCTGTTCTATCAGCTTCCGAAGTAGTCTATTTTGAAGAGCAAAATCTACTCCATGGATCTTTAGTTGCTTTATGATCAAGTATTTTCCAGAAGGTGTACTGTCCCTGCTCTTCCCTAAGTTGTTCCTCTCCAACTGTGTGGGTCTTACTCAGGTAACGATGTCAAAGTTGTATTTCTGGAGTTCCCAAGCAACGAGGGTACTTCTTTCTGCTTGGTTTGAGTTCAGGTTGCCCATTACAGTTTGTACATTCTAAGTTCCAATTTCATTAATCTTAAAGTTTTCTTACAGAATCCTGGGGTTCCTTCTTAAAGGCGGCTTTCCAGACAGGATGGGAGGAAGCAAAGTCTTCTCATGGCACTTCTTCTAGGCTCCTCCCAGTTCAGAGTGCATCTTAAATAGGGCTACTCAGTCATGAGTGCTGCTGCCAAATAACTATCCTGCTTTTGTCTGTAGAGAAATCCAGGATAATTTAATTACCTAATATAATGACTAATTTTGGATAGGGGGCTGGAGGGATTGAAATTTCCTCCTTCCTCTAATGTGAAGTCTTGAATGACATAACTAAAATATCAAATGGCATAATCTGAGTAGGAGTACACTCTGTTTTATTTCTTTTGTTCTGATTGTGGCAACTTTTTAGGCTTTTGTGAGATATGTTGTAAACTGCTATTTAATCACTGCATATAAATAGAAAAAGATTAACCTTCAGTATCAGTGATTACAGGGGATAGTAGGAGCGCAGTGGTTAGAGAATTTGACTCAGGAAGTGACAAATCAGAGTTTGAGGAGATGTTTTGGGATTTGGAAGGTCATTCACTCATAATCCCCTAGCTCTAACCAGCCTGTGTCCATCCCCATAATGGAGGTTAATATGACATGAAATAGGAAAAAACAACAGCATCATTCACTACATAGACTTCAAAATTATTCAATACCAAATGAAGGTGAAAGAAGAATGACATTTTCATAAGTAATTATGTACCAAATAATGGTTTACCTCAAGGGCTTCTTCATATTCTTTTTGAGCAGAAAGTAACAAAATCAACAAATGGAGAGAATGTGGATGTTCAGAGCGTAAGTACAGAGCCAATTTGACATGATGAGTTGCTTCAACCAAAAGCCGACTATGTGCATAGTGTAACGCCAAATAGAATTCTACAAGATGATCACTTGAATCTAGTTGCTGCGACCTGGAAGATAAAAGCAGAAAATTTACTGCTATATACATAATATATACACTTGAAGAAGGATTATTTGATAAGAAAATAATTTATTGATGGGAAATACATTACGAATTGATATACAGACATAGAATGTTAATATGTAGTACAAAAAATAAATCAGTTACATAAATTATTCTGAAATGCATATGCAATATATGTACATCTTGTGTAGATAAAGGGGTCAGAATAAATTCCGGCCTCCTACTCCCTGCATACAGTAGGAATCAACTAACTGAGATAGGAGAGCAGGGATTGGCAATCTATCTTTCACATTTTTAATTTTTGTCCCCTAACGACTGACAGTGGAGAGCTTGGGTTCAGCATGAGATACTGTATGGATAAAGTATCTGCAGTACGGCAGGTGCAGGAAAAATATTTAGAGAAAGTTAGTAAGAATATGTTTTGGGCATTCAAGAACTTGGAGAAAGCGTATGACAAGGTTGACAATGAAGCACTATACTGTATAGCAAATTACAATTGTATGGAATAGGAGTAGGGGAGCTTAGAGTGGCCAGAAGTTTTCAGTGAGTAGTAAAGAGGTGAAACTGCATGCTTTGTGGTGAATGGGAGTTGTGTGCTGTTGTCATACTTTTCCAAAGTGTATATGGATGGAGGTGTGAGAGAAGCAAATGCAAGTGTTTAGCAGAGGGTTGGCATCAGTAGGTGAGAATGGAAGGTAATGGGAAGAGTTTATTTCTGTTTGCAGATGACATTGCATTAGTGTCAGATTCTGAATAGAAAGTGAAGCAGTTTGTGACTGAGCTTGTAAGGGTGTGTAAAAAACGTTACAAGAAGGTTCGAGTGAATGAGGGTAAAAGGAAAGGTTTGAGATGTACAAGGAATGGTGAATGTGAGAGTGAAATTAATGATGTTTGAGGAAGAGAAGAGATACATTTATATAAAGTTGTATGCAAAGGTGAATGGAGGCGTAGGGTGGAGGCCTAGGAGCAATATAAAGCAAAAAGAAATATGCAATAAGGAATGAACACAACAAGAAGGTTGCACGAACGAGTGATAGTGCCCATGGCATCGTACTGAGAAGAAACTTGGATTATATGAGAAGACAAAAAGAAGATACTGCTTGCAATGGAAATGAGGTCCTTGAGAATTATGATGTGTGTCACGAAGGGATAGACTAAAATTGTGGAGGTGACACCAAAACTGAACATTGGAGAAAGCTGTCTGAATAGTTACACCACTAAACGCTCAGTTGGTTTGGGTATATGGAAATAATGAATAAGTTATGCCTAGCAGAGATAGAGTGGTAAGCAAAAGTAAGAGGAATAAGGCCAAAAGTAAGATCAAGAACGAGATGGATGGATGGGGTGGAAAGAGCACTGGGAGCCTGTGCTATAACAGTAGAGCAGGGAAAAGAAAGTGCAAGAGACATGGATGTGAAGAGAATGATTTATGAATAGATGACATAACACAAAGAGTATTCCTGGAGCTGCTCAGTACTTGACACCTGGATGAGTTAGTGCAGGGAAGGTGGTCGTCATAAGATGAAGGGGTGGGGGTAAACCAGGTATGAATATTGGGCTCCAAGGGAGGTGAGGTGTACCCAGCATATACTTTATGTTCCCTGAGCCATATGGGGGAGGGACAATGGCAACCCTTCATCCATAAGGTGACACGATACAAAGCATGGGGTGAGTGTCTTCTGGGGAATGGGTGTGTGCTCTCACTCAGCCAACCCCCTTACAAGGAAGTATTCGTCTTTCGTAAGAATAAATTAATGTATACAGTGCATTGTATAGATCATATGTACAATATTTAAAAACTGATACAACACATACCAGGTATTTATGTAAACAATACCTTACAAATGACTCCAAGGCCTTCTGTCTCAATGCATGAGAGTCTGCATGACGCTGTGCATGATGGGCCTCCAGAGTTAGGCCTAAACCATGGAAGAGGTGGCAACGAGCTGCTAACATACTCACTCTCTCTTCTGAAGACTTCAAAGCCTTATCAACCCATTCTAGTCCTTCTTCAATCTAGAGAACAATAAATAATGTAATCATCAAATATATAATGACTTTCGAAAAGACTCTATCGCTATATGCCCATTACTTGCATTATATATATATATATATATATATATATATATATATATATATATATATATATATATATATATATATATATATATATATATATATATATATATATATATATATATATATATATATATATATATATATATATATATATATATATATATATATATATATATATATACTAAACAAGAAAATAAGTAATGATGTTAGAGAAGACTCTATTGTAATATGTCCATTACTAGCAATATATGCGTCCAAGTTTTTAACAAATAAAAATCTCCACTAACAAATCATATTACAAAATACAAAAGGAATAAAAGGCTTTTAATCCAATGGAAATAAGACAACAGCACATGCATTTTCTTATTCACACTACACAGCAAAGCACACAGCCCTTCCCTGAATTAATATCACTAGCTTTTCCTCTACTTTGATGTATATTAAACTGCAGTTCAAATTGTTCAATCATGAATTAACACCACTAGCTATCCTTTTATTTGTTATAATGTGCACAAGAGTGTACACAATCCTTCCTTGAATTGGCACTCCTTACATTACTCTCCTTTTAATATAAGCTACACAGCAGTACATGTGACCCTTCCTTGAACTGGCACCACTTACTTTTCCTAACTGTTGGAAGCATATTTTGGCTGCCAGAAGGCAATAATGAGGTTCACTGGGAAGTATTCGATGAACTTCCTGCAAAACCAAGAGGGCTCTTGCATTCTTGCGTCCACACATCAATGCCAAAGCAAACTGCTGCCATACATGAGTTGCCTCATGTGAGAACTTCATGGCTCTTTCAAAAACCTGTAATGAAAGTTAACAATACTTCACAAATGACAATCAATTGAAATTATATTAATTAACACAGTACCTTATTCCGCTGAAGCTAGCAGGGCGGCTACAACTATAACAAAAGAATGAAAGTTGAAGCGTTTTATGCCCTGCCCATTTTTATGTCTATTATCATCTTTTCCTCACTAACACTATATTTGCTGAACACAGTACAGCAATGGCCAGAGCGGTCAGCTCAAGTTATAAATTCGTGTTCAAGCCCACAACTGGGCGTTAGGAAGAGAATCGAGCATTAATTCCCCAGCTCCAGCCTATCTGTGCCAACCCCAATTCAAATGGGGATTAAGAGTGACACATAGTCACAAACTGAAAATAGAAAGTAAAGCAGCAGGTCTTCATAATACCTTCCCTTTCTCACTTCTTCTGAGATTTGTGTAGAGTTACGAACAGAAATTCAGGGGGTTGTAACTTACATTTCCACCTTTCCTATACCTATTAGTCAACTCCTACAACACAGGGAGTGGATTGGTTATCTTCACTCAAACCACAAAAAATTACTTCCCTTTTAGTTGCTCCCTACAACATGTAGAGAATACGAGGTAGGGAATCTTTCTCAGCCACTGCAGTATACATGAAGATTCATTTTTTTTTTTTTACTTTTTATGTGTCACTATTCATTTCCATTAAGGGGGTGACCACAGACAGGTGAAACAGGCAAAATTACCCGGATGCCATTCTTAATGCCTTGCAGTAGCCTTAATGGTAAACCGTTATTTCCTGGTTCCAGCACTCTAACCACTGCAATACCACAGTCCCCACCCACCACAGTATACCCAAGAAATATACTGGAAATATATCTTCACAAGATGAGGCTTCAATTAGGGGAAAAACTCATGTCCTGCAGCTCTAATCTTGCAGGCCTTGGTAGGGGGAATAATTAATGTCCTGCAGTTCTAATCTTACAAGTTTTGACAGGGAGAAATATTCATGTCTAGAGTTCTAAACTTACACAGAAAAATGTTTGGAAATTACTAATACAGTGCTGCAAAATATTTGTGCCTACCTCAATAAGTATCTGATGTTGTTTTCTCCTTGCAAGAGAAATACATAAGAGATCATATACAGCTGTCGCATTATCATATGCATGTACTCTAGCATTCTTAAACTCAGGACTCTGACTGAGCACAGCTTCTCTTACTGCCATCGCTTCACTGTTAAAAAACAAAGAAAACTGCTTTTAATATAACTGTATCACAAAGTTAATATTTACCCAACATATGAAATCTACAAGAGTTTCATAAATTTTTATGTCGCCAAACTAAACCCAACTAAGTATAATTCAGTCACTACAATTCACTTTTAATATGTAACGAAAATTTTTTTTTTTTAAATATCCACAAACTACAGCTTTAACACTTATACATTCAATTTTCTATTCTTTCTGTGGTTTATTTTAATATACACTGAAAACTTTCAATAATCTTCTGTACTATAAATATAATACTTTATATTCAAACATTTTCCTGAGAGGAAAAGAGGAAAAATCCTCATCTCTATTCCTTCATGTGTCATAAAAGTCGACAAAAGAGGACGGTTAGAGGAGAATGGGAATCCCCTTTGTGTTTTCTTACCACAAAGAGTCAAGTTTTTTGCTCTGGCTTATGGCTTTTGTGTAAAGATATAAAATTTCATACATGCCGAACTACCAGGATGGTAACAACTGTTTGAAAGGAACTTAGTTAACAGAGCTAAAACATATCCAGCTACCTTTACCATATTCGTCAGTTATTTCTGCAAGAAAAAATTAGAAAGTGGACAAGAATGCCAGGCCACTGTTTCCCTAATCTTTTAAGCCGGTTTGTATTACACATGGACAATATGTTGTTGCTGCTGTTTTATGTCACTATTAATTCCTTTTCGAATTCGGGTGTGCAGAGTCAGGTCAGTGCTGAGGAACATGGGTTTGTTACATTCCAAGTTGAGCAGTCTAACCACTGTGCAGTTGCATTCTCATACATACAAAAAATACAAATGAGGAATTCTTTCTCTCCCATCACCAAGGATATGGCTTGTCGCTGGGTCTCATAACATGTATGGGATACGAGTGAGTCATCTCTGCCGCTAATAAAGTTAATTGCTACTGCAATACACATTCAAAACATGGCATGCTAGATGCAATTCAAATGCCTCATGAACTATTCTTCTAAAAAATCCTGTACTTATTATTACACAAATGCATTCTTTGGGATGGAAGTAGCGCAGTGATTAGAGCACCTGACTTGGGATGTAACAAACCCGTGACCAAGCCCACTGCTAAATGCTTGGAAAGGCAGCCAACCTATATTCCCCAGCTCCAACCTGGCTGTGTCCACTCCAAGGCTGGGGATTAAAAGGGACACAGAAAATGGCAAACAACAAAACAAATACATTATTGCCATCATTCACGTATAACAAGGTTTGCATAAGAACTGAACAGTAAGGAATAAATTGTATTTTATATCTACATAGTAAAAGACAGCTATGGAAAATCGAAACAAAACTAAGAGCGCAGAAAAAAAAAAAATAATAATAAAAAAAAAAAATATATATATATATATATATATATATATATATATATATATATATATATATATATATATATATATATATATATATATATATATATATATATATATATATATATATATATATATATATATATATATATATATATATATATATATATATATATATATATATATATATATATATATATATATATACAGTTACCTCGCTGTTTACGCGACTTTAAACTACACGAAATTGGAATAATGCGTCTTGAATAGTAAAATATAATCGAATTCCGCAAATAACGCACATGAGAAAAAGCGAAAAAAATGGTTCAGTTTAGTAACTAAGCAACTGCTTCTGAGACAGTTTCCCACCATGCTGCCATGTGCTTCAGTCTCTCTTCACCCAGTATGAACCCCAACTTCAACCATGATTTAGTTCTCACCCTTCCTCCTCCTGCTTAAGTCACCTCCTTTCAGCCACCCCGCTCGTCCTAGTATGCATGTTGCCCATCGTATACAGAGTGAGTACACTTGCGTAATATTTTACGGTTTTTTTTATGTTATATCTTTAATACTGTAGTACATTATTATATTCAGGCTTTGCATAATAAAAAAAAAATAGTTTTTTTTAGTCTTGCTTTTGTTCATTTTTTTGAGTCGTGCTAATGTACATACACTAAGGGTGCAAGGTGATGCTGTTAGCTAGTGGTGATGAAAAATCAGCAAAAGAGTTTCCCCAGTGTTTTAGCAGAAATAATTAGGGAGGGGGGTTACCATCCCTTGCAATGCCCCTTCCAATGGGCAAGACGATCACACGAGTAACAAATAAACAAACATTTATTTCTATTTTTATACAATGGCTATTCCTTTACAAAATTAAGAGTACACTTATAAGTAGACATGTACAGTAATTGAACAAATAAATAAGAGGGCATACATTTACAGTGAACAGAAATATAGCTAACAAACGAAGAAATTATAATAAAAATAATAATAATTAATAATAATATTAATATAATTAAAATAATAATAACAATAGTAATGATAATAGTAATGCTAAAATTAATTATGATACTACAGTGATAATAATGATACTAAAGTAGAGCATTAGAAATAAATTTTTCATTAAGATACCTGAAATGGAGATATGAGAGTAAAGGTAAGACATATTGTACTGTACAGTTTTCTATCATAGTAGTGCTTTAATATCTTTATATTTAGCATACTGTACATGTAGTGTTATTTTTACAGATTAGGTACTGTATGTTCTTTGGCCTCTCCAGACACACCTGCCCATCTCCTCAGACTAAGGTTCGAATTATAGGTGAGTTCAGATTTAAGTCGAAATCCACTTTAAGTCAGCTGTCAGGAATGGAACCCTGACATAACGTGGAGACCCCCATATATGTATATAAAAACCAGCTGCGGCTGTTGGATCTAACAGCAGAAGATCCTTGCCCACATACTCTGCAAATGACCCAAGCAGGGTGCTGGGGGGGGGGAAACGTGGCAATCCTTTATCCACAAGGAGCTAGGAGGAGTGAGCGAGGTATGTCTGGGTCCAGTGAAGTGTGTGCTTTGACTTGGTCACCCCTCTTAATAGGGGACTGAGGCAATTGTATATGTATGGATACATACCTGATGAGAAGCAGAAGTATAATCTCTTCATTTATATTCTTGGGGACAAAAAGATTGGTCCCAGTATATTTCTGAGGCTTCCAAGGGCTTTCAGCAGCTTTTAGGCTGGAACTACTGCGACTCTTCTCATCTGAAAAGGAAAATTTTCAATAAGAAAATGGCACACTTAAACATAGCAATCTGCATATCAACAACTTAAGCTAAAATTTTATCAAAAGAGGATAAGCTTTATTTCAATGCTTAAAAATAGCTGCAAAAAATATTTTAGTCAGAGACTAGATTTTCAAAATTTTGATAACATTCCTAGACAAATTTAGACTATTTGAAAAAAAAATTTCATTATAGAATGATGTATAAAGGTATCATAGCTACAGAACATATACTATAGAAAAGTAGACATTAAATAATTGATAGTAATAGACGAACCTTCCAGAATAATGTGAAGGAGAAATAATACCACACTAGTATTTCCTAATTGTCATATAAGCAAACTAAAAGGGACTTAGAAGAAAGGGACTACAGAGAGAAGCAAGGCTGGACAGTGTATACTACACCCTTGATGCCTCAACTATTAATGTTACAGCTATAACAAACCAGATCTTGTAAAGATGGGTAATCCCCATCTTTAGGTTAGGTTATGTGACTTGCCTTTATGAATACGAATATCCATAAAGTACCCTGGGGTTACTTTTCTTTATAAGATTCGGCAAGCCCTCTAGACTCGGTGGATATGGTGTCAAGTTTAAGAAAAAATCTGAGAGCCTTTTACTAATTCTATCAACGTTATAACAGTTGAAGTTTTCACACAAATATAAACAAACAAGAGATATAATTTATTTTTTATGAAAAAATATATACATACACAGACATATACAATGGCAGTAGTCCCCCTTATAAGGGGGTGGCCAATCAAATCACACATTCACCAGAAGCTAATATACTTTGATTAATTCTTTTAGAAATATTCACAGAGCTTTTCTTTTATCAAGTTCGATTCTACATCCACTGAAATAAGTAGAACTGCCACAAGTGAAAAAACTTCTACAAGCAGTATTAACGAACATGCTGATTATAGCAATGAAGGATTTTAGCCACTAACCTTATGACGATTTACAACAGTCATTTCAAGTACTACAAGTTCAACTACCCACCTAAGGCTTTCATACCCTTATTAGGAGCAGAATATGAATGCTCAGAGCATCCCCTCAGAAGAACTTCTGCTAACTGACGAGCTAGAGTCAGTCGAAGGTGTTGCGTTGCAGTAGATTCAACAGCTGACAACATATTCCTGTAGGAAATGATACACCAATAGAAGTAAAAAATATATATAGGACTGATATTATAAGAAAGCTTGTCGTTACCGTCCATTGCAACATTCATACAAAATGCTTTTAGATGATATTAAAGTATTTGTATTAAGAGAACATTAAAGTACCATGTAGTGGGGCCACGGAAGCTCAGTGGTTAAGTGTGCAATTTCGGAAATCACTAATACAAGCTTGATCCCATCACAGGATGTTAGGAATGGCATCCAGCCTTAATTTTCCAGCTCCATCATATCTGTGATAAATCCAATTTGAGTGGGGACTAACTTTGACACATACAACGAATAAGCTGAGAAAACAGGCAGCAGGTATTTGGGCAAGAAATAACGTACACAGAGTTGATAAACCTAAAAGCTAAGCAAACTGTATTGCTATGACTTTTGTTCAAAGTATTTTCACAAATTTGATAAGAGGACTATAAAACTTTCTTACGCAAGATGCTGTTGGATATTATAGACACATAACTTTATGCTAAGAATTACATATTACTTATCTGTATTCAGTCATAATTCCCAAGGTTTAACCTGTCTGTGTCCACCCCCATTGGAATGGGGATTAATAGAGACACCTAAAATCCTAAAATGACTAACAACA
Organism: Halocaridina rubra; assembly: GCA_037179515.1. Lineage (NCBI taxonomy): Eukaryota > Metazoa > Arthropoda > Malacostraca > Decapoda > Atyidae > Halocaridina > Halocaridina rubra. The sequence goes on from JAXCGZ010019129.1 coordinate 40,670, forward strand.
TCATATGAACCTATTTTTCATTTAAAATCGGCAAACTTTAAGATGGTGGGTTTGTAAGCTGTTCAGCAATTTTGTAAAAACTTAAATATGGGACTCATAAGTGCCATTTTTCTAATCAACAAGCATCTTTGCAATAATTAAGGATTTACAGACTAAAATTCTCAGAGATATGGCTATCTCTTTCACTATGATATTCATCTTCCCAAATTAATGTAACAATGGATTTCCCACATACCTTTTGAAAATGTGAATTTATCTTCATTAAAAAAATGTACATTAATGTACAATACACAAAACATAATATGCTTGTTTCCCCCCCCATTTGAAAAGGGAATACTTACAACATATTAAATGGGGTACAGAGGCTCCCCTACTTAAGAACAACCGAGTTACGAACATTCACAGATACATAAAAATCCTACTCATTATCTACCCATGTATTAATGTATGTATCGCTGTACTGTACTGCATAATTACATTATTATTACTGTATTTAAATTCATTAATACTATATACTTTATATTTTAAGTAGTAAAGCGTCTTTAGCCTAAGTACTGTATATGTATGTACTGAACAGTACTTCTTTTACCTAAACACAATTTACGAACAATTCTACTTATGAACGGACTTCTGGAACCTAACTCGTTCATCAGTTGGGGAGAGTCTGTATTACATAATACACTACAAGACTAGGGTTATGTATATTATTGTTGAATAGACTCGCAAATAGCATGACTTTACCAACAACAGTATTTTCTATGGGCCAAACTATAATATACAGTGCAAATTTTACAACTACAGTATAAACAATTTTCCAATTTTTTTTTTCCATTTGAAAGAATTTCAAGACTGTCAAAAAGAATTTGTGGTGTCACTCAAAAGTTCCAAAGAATGAGAGACTTAGAGAGAAAGAGACTCATCAACAAAAAAAAGACTACAAGAGAAAGTAGAACCTACTAAGTTCCACAGAGTTAGACTCAAAGAGAAGGATATGTATCAACAGGAAAAAATTAAAAAGAAAATGCGTAACGTACTCTACTTACCTATATCTAGTTATTGCTTTGTCAACATATCCAGCCTTCATGTGAAGGATGGGAGCACGTTGTAAGGCTGTCTCTAGAATAACACCAATCTTCTTGTTTTCCACACCGTTAGGAGGTAATGGAGAGTTAGAACCTACAATGAAAATAAATACAAATATAACAGAGTTAGAACCTGTAATGAAAATAAAAACTGAGGTAATGGATGATTAGAACCTATAATGAAAATAAAAACAGAGTTGCAATATCTACACGAATTTTGGCCCATCAGTCTGGTAGGAGAAATAAACAAAATGGAACAAAGCCAACAAAATGTTTTATTCCTAATCATTAAGTTTATTTAGATACTGCAAAAACTCAAAGATGTCACAAAAGCATAGCTGTTCTCCGGCAAAAATATTTTTTAATAGATAACATTTCTCCTGTCAAGATATGGATACAATTCATAACAGAAGGATAATTGATATATTTCATCAAACTTATTTACTCAGTCAAGCATATGCAAACCATACGGATTACAAAAGGACTCATTATTTAATTGCTACAAGAATTACTTTTGTGATATAAACACCTTTCAGAAAAGACTGATGGATTACGGAAATAGAATATCATAATAATTTATTTTTTTATTAATTTGTTTAAAACAAATGGAAGATATATGAAACTCCATATCATTAGTATCTGCTATATTATAATATTTTTACCCTGAGACAGATAGTCCCCTATTTAACACTGAGTTCGGTTTCAACTAACTGGTTGCATGTTTGACAGGTCATAAGTCGAACCAACAAACTAGTGAGAAAATGGCAGATAGGGACAGCAGTTCAGTGGTCAGGAACAATACATCATCTATAAGTCGTATTGTTGGGTAATAATTTTACATTTACAGAACAAATATATTCTTTTCTTATTACTTTAATAAATTTATAATCAATTTCAGTGGAACAATGCTCTATAATATAAAAAAATCAACAATATATAACATGTTATACTCTGTATAGATAATCCCTGTATATTGGCAGGTCTTCATTCCTGAGTCCTCTCTCTCTCTCTCTCTTTATTGCATTGTTCACTTCTATAGGGTTTTGTTCTACTTTTATGTCTAAATAATATTGATATTTATAATTTAAATAAAATTTCTATTATTTTCTCATGTTCTTCAACTTAGACCATTTATTTCTTTACACCTTCATAGCACGTATTTGTTCCTTACTGACTGTGAAGTAACTTATGCATAAAGTGTTCTTAGTGAAATTACATGGTATAATTTAAAATAAAATACATATAAAACATGCTACACTCTGTACAAGTTCCCCCGAAATTGGCTAGTGTACATTCCTGACTCCTCTGTTTTCATTCGATCTTTTTCTCTTCCCCTCCTCATCGAGACTCATTAATTCATACTTTAATAGGCTTTTGTTGCGGCTGTACAGTTGGTTTGTTGTAGGTCAGGGACTGCCTGTACATATACAGTATAGTATAAACATTTTGCGAAAAGTGAATTATACCAGACTCAAATTCTTCATATTACCACAGTCTACCCTATTTCTTCATAAGGACTTTATATTGTTAACAAAACATTAAACAGAAAAATATAAAAATAAAAAATATATTATAAATTATGGTCATCAAAAGTATAGCAAACATACCAAAGATGATTTGAATGCATCAACAAATATTTTAAACACAAAGAAAACATGTACAGAAATACAGATATGGGTATGTTTTTTAATATCTACATGGTTTTGACAGAGTAGACAGGAGCGACATCTTGATATGGGAGACTCTAGAACTAGAGGGTAGAGCTTAATCTTTGCAAGAAATATTCATTGCAGGATAAAATGAAGAACTTTTTAGTACAAGAGCAGTTGATAATTGGACTTCGCTTAATAAGCATACAGTAACTGCTAACTGCATTCATAGTTTTAAGGAGAGATATGATAAATGTCAGTGAGTAAAAAATGAAACCAATAAAAATACAGAGACAAATGAGCATAAGGCTCTTTTCTGTGAAAACAATGAGGTATATACAAGTACATATATACTACCAAACAGATAAAATATAGTGCATAAAACTATTTAATACTTTCTTAGCAAATCTTATGAGAATCTAGAGCATGTCAATAGAAAAAACACCTTTTGTGGAATCAAAATGGACAACACAATTGATTATAAAACTTCAAGGACTCTACATATTAATAATATACACACACTTTATAAAATCTTTACCATACTTCAAATACGTTTTTGTAGTGCATATTATGAGAGCATGAAGTCGATATAATAGAAAATGAAAATGCAAAACTGGACTCAAAATACCAAAACCGATATTACACTCCAAAGAACACAATGTATCAATACACTGCAAAGAAATTTTACAAATTTCTTAATAAATCACATATATATTTCATATCTGGGTATGTTTTATGATCCTAAAATTAATCAAACAGAATACGAATATGCCAAGCTGGAATCAATATGGACCAGCAAGGAAATTACACATAAAGGAATACATGAAAATGCCCAGTCTGAATCCATATGGACTAGCAGGGCATTAAACATCATGGAATATGCTTAGCTTGAATCAATATGGACTGACTGTGGCATTAAACACCATGGAATACACGAAAATGCCTAGCTGGAATCAATATGGACAAGTAAGGCATTAGACATCATGAAAAACACGAAAACGCCCATATGGAATCAATATGAAGTAGCAAGGGCATTAAACATCATGGAATACACAAAAATGGCGACCAGTAACATCCATGAACGTCATGGAATACTGTACACGAAAAATGCCCATCTGAAATCAATATGGCCCAGCGAGGTCTTTAAATATCATGGAATACACATAATGCCCACCTATTTAGACCATGAAGGGTATTATATATTACGGAGTACAACATAATACAGCCAATAAAAAACTTACCTGTAGTGCTAGCAGATGGTAAAGAATGTAGAGAATGCGTGGAAGGTGTAGACCTTAATTTGTCCTGCTCTTGAAGATACAGCAGTGTTAAATCACCAGCCAATTCAAAACAGCGTATCATCTTGTCAGCTTTATCAGCTCTCTGATATTTTGAGTTATTGGGTAATGGTATTTTTTCAGAGCATAAACCTGAAAAAAAATTCCATAAACAACTAAAATAAATACTAGAAATACCTGGAAAAAAAATTCTATAAATATTTACTAACAATACATTGATTTACTTAAACATGATGCAATTTGTTTGTAAGAGTAAGGCATAAATTTATGCTTACAAAAGCCTGACATAATTGAAAATAACGTGTTCAAGAAAAGGCCATGGCACATCAGTGCCTAAGAATACTGAAATGGGGGCTTGGCTCAAAATTTACCTTCATATCATTTATCCAAACACCACATTATCAATCCTTACTATATACTCATGGTAAAGCCCCTTTATAAAAGATACTTAAAACCATGAAAATTATAAAATTCATAGAATCTGTGACATCTCTATGCCCATGTCATATAATTATTTGCTCATATAAGAGTATTAAAAAAAATATATATATATATATATTTGAGCGTGCATATGCAAAAAATGCTGCTTCCGCAAAGTCAATACATTTAATGTAGTTCTAAACAATGGGAAAAGTTTCTCATAGCAACCCCATGAGGTCCAGCACCAAATGAAAATAGCTACGAACACTTATCGTGAATGAATTACGATATGATGGAACCTTCACATTCAAGAGATAGACATATCCTGGCAGGAGGAGAAGATATGTGACACTTTCCATTAAAATATGGAGTCTTGTATAGAAGAATAACCTAAGGGTGTTCTAAGGTTGTCCATATTTACAAAGGAAATCACTTAACCTAACCTGACCTAACCTAACATCACAATTCAAGGGGTTTTTAACTTTACATTGGGTTGCAGGGGTAGCTTATCTTTACAAGATTCGAAAATTGCATCAAACACTAGATGCCAATGACAATGAATTCTAGATAGAGAATGAAATTTCAAAAGGAGAAAGCATTATACATAAAGTACCCCAACAGTGGAGTTCCAAACCATGAAAAACACTAAATACAAGATATAGTACCCCCTATCCAATCCCAGTTATCTATTCATCCAGTAAACCAGCAGTGATTGTCGGCGTGCACGGAAAATTCCCAGTTGGAAAATTGTCAAGCGGAAGATAGCCAGGCGGAAAATTGCCAGTGGGGAAAATTCCCGTTGAGAAAATTGCCAGTGAGGAATATGGCCAGTGTTATACTTTATTGTTTTGCCTAGGGTTTTGAATCTATTTATCTGATAGTGCTTTAGGACAAATTCAGAAAAACGGGATGAGGTTTTGTTAACTGAAAGATGATGATACATAAATTGAAGTTCATCGACAAGAATATAATTGCCAGGTTCACTTGTTATAAAAGAAGTCATTATGGGTACAGAGAAAAAAAAAATAGCATATTTCTTTTGTACCAATTTACAACTTGAACTAATTTCTTCTTTAAGTAAGTCAAGTGAGTTTGAGTTTAAATAATAAAATAACATAACATAAATAGAGAAATTATAGTTTTGGTTCAAATAAGTAATTATAAAAAGAGAAATGGATAGTCTTATCTTACTAATATTCTCGTCATTTAAGTTTGACTTTACATAATAAAATAAGCACTAATAAACAGAGAAATGGTAGTTTTGGTCCAAATGAGTAGTTATAAAAAGATATATAAAAGTTTTTTTCTTTTTAGACTAAAGTTATCTTTATTTAGATTACGTTCTCTGAGCTCAATCTTTCAATTTGTCAATGGCAATATTCTGCACTGGCAATTGTCTCAATGGCAATTTTCCCCACTGGCAATTTCCCGACTGGCAATTTTCCAACTGCTAATTTTCCTAGCACCATTGTCGGGTTCTATGGCAGAAGATTGAGTCCCACTTTCCCAGTGGATGACCAAAGCAAGGTGGCATGAATGAAAAGTGGCAACCTTTTATAGCAAAGGAACGAAGAGCTAAGATTGATGTATACTTGCTTCTGGAGAATGTGCTTTCACTCGGCCACCCCCTTTGCAAGAAAAAATGCTGTCATTGTACTGTATATATACATGTACGAGTATGGTGAACTATAAGCACATGCTTAAAGTACAGCTATCATGTAAGGAACATGAAAACGATACTGAAATAATATGCAATCCCCTCCATATGTACAATGAGATAGATAATGGAGTAAATTATGTGCTAGATGGAGAGAAGCGTTGGGATTACTTTCATAAGTTTTACAGACAGTCATCCTCAAAGGAAAACTCCAGCACATGGAAAGAATCTGGAATTCAAAGGCTATTCTCAGTATATTTCACAGAAACCGACATAAAAAAAATAATGGTGGCAAATACTCTCTCTTCCTCATAAAAAGTGGATAGAATTGAAGTTTTACATTAGAAATTACAAAAGCATTCTGAAGTTGTGCAGATATAAAAAGCATAGAAGATAAACTTGAACATAATATATAATTTCCACAGTCCTACCAAAAAAGTGCAATAAAAGGTCTCTCATGAAAGGATGAGCAAAGGACACAGAGCCCGACGATATATCTACCATGTAATCAGGGCCAAAGGCCCTCTCCGAAAATGGCTAAATAGTTGCTTGACCAATAGGAAATCACCAACCCCCAATTAAATACCCAGTATAATTGGAAATGACATGAGACAGTGAATGATATCCCAATCCCAGGCCAATTTTTTTTACCAGCTCCATGCTACCACTGTGCCACAACACCGGTGGGCAGCAGATTATAATAAAATATCAGCACCTAAAAGTCTGATGACCAATTCAAAAGCTTATTCATATCATTTGACTCACTTAACTAGAAAGACCTTCAGATGCTATATCATATGGGAAAATACTCATATAGATACCCCTGTATTACTTTGAGATAATTTTCATATTGTTCAGAACTACAGTAAGGAAAAAGCAGTTAAAGGGAAAGGATAAACTTGTAAACCTGCCTTTAAAAAAAGGAAACTTAAAATTGCATAGCAAACTTCTATGTCCATAATTGGTAAATATATAAATATAAAAATTTGTGAATTTTATGTCCATACTTTACACATCACTCGAGTTATTTAATAACTAAAAGTAATGTAATATACATAAGAAGCCATACATAATAAAACTCGAATAACAAAGATAGATATACAAGAATGCATATAAATCACATAACATTCACAGAGAGCTAACACTCTCAATAGAATCCAAAAAGCATAAAAAATCATCTACCACTATGACTGAAAGACAACTTAAATATTTTTATACACGTACTAGTCTACTATAAAAGTAGTAGTGAGAGTTTAATCTCTAAGCAATGGTGCTTTTTGAAAATATCCTAAATACTATAAACTACAAAAATATTTCTAGAAACCATAATGCTTTCATGCAAACTTGAAAAGAAGAAAATATGTTTCAGCAATAAATAGCACTAAATATGGTAAAGAAGAGTGAGTCCACAGGAGAGAAGTGCAATTCTCCACTTGAATATCCCTCTTAGATGCATCCTACAATGCACTGGGAATACAAAGGTGGAATTTTTTCTCTCTCATCAACTCTGTACCCAACAAGACACAGGCAGTGACAGACATGTAATCAAGCTCACCTCGAGATGTTAGGAGGGGCATCCAGCCTTACTTCCCCAGCTATAACCTGTCAGTGTCCACCCCAATAATAAGACATAATATAAAGTTGTCCAGTCCTGAAGAAAACCAGGTTTATGGGAACCCAAAAGAATGGTATCTTTTTTTCGCTGACCATACTGTGGTACTGACAGACTAACTTTTACAAAGTTATGGAAAACATTACTTAAAGTTCTCCAGGCACCATGACCCAACATTTTCCAAAATATTACATTTAATGCTTCTAATAATTAAAGCCAAGATCCCAATTTTCAACACTGGTTTCTAAGGAGGATATAAATATAATTTTTACGAGTGTTTCATTGAAACTAAGTCAATTAGGTCTTTGAAGATGAAGAGATATAACTTTCTCATAACTATGAATAATTATTCTTACCCGTCAATATTACAAGAAACAAAGATATAATGATAGGTTCTACGAAAGCCACTTTAGCTAAACATTATGGAATTATTAACATTAACAAAACAATACAAAATGACAAGAAATTAATTAAAATCAAAATTATCATTGTAAAAGGCCATAAATTTCTGGAAAACTTCTAAGCACTGTCCAAATATCTAAAAAACTTTCCAAGTACTGAACTCTGAACTCTCCTTCAAATATACATTATTTGAAAATAAAAATCTAATGACTTGTATTTATACAAGTATACAAAGTTTGGTGTGTAGATTTAGTCCTCCATAATCAAGCAAAAAGAAAAAAGTGAGCAATGAAATTCTGGGGCTATGCAGTAAGCAGATTTAAGAAAATTGTCTAAAAATATATAAATTAAGCCGCTGGGAAGCAAATGATATGCACAAATAATGAGCTCTCTCAATTCAAGATGAAAATTTCAAAGTACATTTTGAAAAACAAAGCCCGAAAAAGTACAGGACTGCATATCTCAAGTCTGTATTTGAATTACAAAAGTTTACCTTATGTATTTAAAACTTGAATATAATATACATATGACCTGTATTATATTTCATGCTTATACTCATTAGAAAAATTTTAAAATGAATATTTATGGTGACTAGAAACGGATTAATTGAATTTACATGCTTTCCAATGAGAAAAATCATTCCAACCTACGAACAAACCATCCCACAAACAGGTTTTAGGAACGGATTAAGTTCGTGGGTTATGGGCACAAATATATATATATATATATATATATATATATATATATATATATATATATATATATATATATATATATATATATATATATATATATATATATATATATATATATTTATCAATAATTTATTAATTATTTATTGGCCTCCAACGTAACGGCAAAACAATATAATTAGGATCGACGTTCTACGAGGACACCCTATGAATGTGTGTAGATGTATATATATATATATATATATATATATATATATATATATATATATATATATATATATATATATATATATATATATATATATATATATATATATATATATATATATATATATATATATATATATATATATGGTAATCTGTAAAATTCATAAAAACTAATGCAAGATACACAATGTTCACATATATCACTACTAATTTACACAATCTACAGTAAATTGTAAACTATCTCCTATAACATATTCTCATTTACTGTGCTGAAAATAAGCATTATATCACATACAATTATATGTATACACTACCACTGTAAACAAGACCTGAAAAAACTTTGGAGGTGAAAAATGGAACAACATATAAACAAATAACACAATGCAATTTGTTATAAACGAGTACTGTCAACAATCTGTGTTGGGTATTAGTATTAATGTGTGTGCTCTTTCGTAACAGTAAAGCCAACATGACAAGAGTATGAAGCATGACATACTCCCAAAGTGCATAAGACTTCTCATTTACACTTCCGATCTTGTAAGGATAAGTAACCTTCAGAACATTAGGTAATCCCGTAAATGGTTAGGTTGGGCTAGTTAGATAAGGTTAGGTTAGAAAATAGCCTAGATTAATCTGATGTAATGTAATATAAAAAAACCGTAACAGCCTAACCTAAAAATTTACATGGTTATATAATGTTCTGGGGGATAATTATCTTTACAAGATCCAAAATTGCTAACCATCTGAATATAAGTTGAAGAAACATAACTTCCTTAGACATGCAAATACGCATTCATGATTAACGTCCACGGAGTAATTCATAAAAAGCATTTCCTCCCTAACTTTTTGACATTTATCGACAATCTTTTTTCAAGGGTCATTAAAACAGGTATCTAGTGTACAGAAAACATATATGCACTATATATATATACAGTAGCTCACAGCATTAACCCCATTCTTAGTTTACCAGTGATAAAATGTGTAAGAAAAAGTGGGTCTTGTAAAAAATAGTAATCCCAGGGTGCTCTGGGTTATTCATATAAGTCTTTACAGGGCAAATAACTTACCCCTAACCTAATCTAACCTAACCAAATCTAACCCAACCCAACCTAAATTTATATAACCTAACCATTCATCTTTGCAAGAGTTCAGGGTTTTACTCATCTTTACAAGATTCGAAAAACTAAAGATGAACAAGAGGATCAAAACAAAAATACCAGCTATTGAAGAACAAACAAAAATGAGCCACACACAGTACCAACAAATGTGATGATGTGAAGTTGTACTCCAAAAAGTGATTAATTAGAAGTATTAAAACCTCAGTAGTAAAGACCACCACAGACTTTCACAGAATCATTAAAAGTGAGCCCAAATTTACATTTTCTTGTAGCTGCTTATTTAGGAAATTTCGAGGGATTCTGTAGGCAAGCTAAGTAACCTAAAATATAACAAAAAGTCATGGTAGCTATTAAGAGAAATAATCCCAGACAGCTTATTCCAACAAGATGTTTTGAATCATCACATCATTTTCTTATGGGTGTCCATGTAATTATAACTTTAATCTGGTATCTGTATCAATTAAAATTAACTAAATAAAAATCTGATAGCTGTGTAACTTATATTTCACTTAATAAATAAGTTTATCATAAAGATACTGTACTTTTCTAGCTTCAGATTTCATCATTTGTGCCCACTCCAATTCCAGGACAAGAATCATTGAATATATGAAAATCCTGGTCTTTCATAAAATTAAACAAATGTGCAAAAACACTCGTGGTAAGAAGATAAATCACTGACCCAGTAAGTTTTTTTCTTAATACATAATAGGCCAAACTACCCATATTCTAACTTAAAACCTGTTATTTTCTAACTCTAGTTGGGCTGTGAGTGAGATGGTTGTGAACGTATTAACAAATAGCAGTCTAATTTAGTAAATATTTTCTAGATAGCTGTATAAATATTGCACTAGAATAAAAAACACCAATAGTAATATCTAAATTTATTAAATATTTTCTAGACAGTTGTATGAATACTGCACTAGAATATGTTACTAGGATATACCTAGAGTCATATCTAAATTCTATCATTTTCATAGCTAGAGTCTTAAGGGGTCATCACATCTAGAACTTGGAGCAGCCTGGTACTTTATTTCTTACAAACACGATACTACATCTAGCTGAGCTAGAAAAGGCCACAGCAGTAGCATATGAGATATGGTTGCAGGGAAGTGCAGGGTTTCTAGTTGCACAGTATCACACACCTTAAATCAATATACTGTACATTATACTTTCTAATATAGTATCCACAATGGACCTTAGTAAGCAGTCTATGTTTTCTACAGGATATGCAAGTCAGTTTCTCGCCAGCACCCTGGAAAATATTTCTCTACAATTTCTAAAATATTTTTTCTGACAATACATATCTTGCTAACTGGCAATTTCTTTCTAGTTAAATCCCATAAATTAGGAATATCGTTCATCTCATGAGACTTGTACAACAGATTTACCATGTTCTATATACTTCTCCATTAGTTTTGGCCAGAGGATCTTGTAATATTCTTCTAAGGGATTTAACTAGAACTGTACTGAAAAACTAGTTCCTATGATTTAATAAAAATGCTTTATCATAAATTATTCCATACATCTCAAACAGTCCGTAAAACATACCAAACTACTTCTAAAGTATTAGCAGAACTATTGCAGCCTAACCCTTATGCAATACAGGAAATTGTACTTTTCAGTTCTTTAGTGCAAGCAAGGCACACTGGAAAATTCTATGAAATATACCTCACTCAATATTACGTATCAGCACAAATGTTCAACTTTATAGCAAATCAAGTATTATGGTAAGTATTTTCTTTTTATTTACCTAAACTAGTATTTTTCAATTTCCTAGCATACACAGTGAAAACTAGATAAATCTATGAAAATAAACCAAATGACTTCCTAAATCTCAGCAGAAATTTTCAACATTATTTCAAATTAAAACATATAACAAAACAATTTTTTTATGTTAACTAATACTTTTCATTTCATATGTACAAGAAAAGAATACTGGATATATCTATGAAACTAAACCAAATTACTTATTAAATATGAAAACAAACTTTACATAAAGCTGCTCCTTATGCTACGATGAATTTTCTTTTGCTCTTAGAGGCCACTGCTTTCTCTATTACTCAGATTATCAAACATCCTAATCGTGTTCCTGATCGAGATGAACATTTCTTACCTCTAATCCTTCAAAATACTCATAGTCTGTGCTTTCCCCTTTCGGTAAATCTGACCACTCTACGATCTCAATATCTTCCATTTTCACTCACCCGCCATCAATTTCTTCTAATCAGCACTGCCTCTGGCACTTTGAGCGTACCCAAAGTAAAGATCTGCGAAATTTCCTTTTTGACTTTCAGTGGGATGACAATGGCTTTCGGTCCCACCATAAAAGTTGCTGAGATCATAACCTAAGGAATGGAGGCATTCATCCCCTCCTCTATGAAAATTTTTCTCCCCTAATTCTTTGTTTCACCATGCCTGCTTCATGGATATTCAGCCCAGGAATTGGGCTCACCAGTCGTACCAAGCCACTCCTTCCGATATAACTCATTCTGCTTTTATTACAGCTACGAATCGCTGTACTGCTCAGATTCGAGGATATAAAGGTTCCTGTTTAAGAAGGAAAGTTGATGACCTAAACTCCTCTCCCATTGGTAAATATTTCTGGTCTTTAGTCAAAAACCTCCACAAAATAGTCTGTAACTCAAGATTTTCCCCTCTCATTCATTTTGATGGTTCTATAACTTCCTCTACCATTGACAAAGCCACTCTCTTAGGCTCTCATTTTTCTTCCAACTCTTCTTAAAATTATTTCAGCGCACCTGTCCTTCATTCTTTACCCCTCTCTAACCCTATGTCCTCCCTTATCCTTTCTTCACCCAAAGTTCAAAAGGTTCTTCACTCGCTAAAGACGAACAAAGCATCTGGTCCCGATGGTATCCCTGCAAAGTTTTTTAAGGAGTTTGCAACTGAACTGGTTCTCGTGCTTTGCTGTCTTCTTCACCTCATTCTCTCAACCAGTATCTATGCTTCATCTTGGAGGCATGCTCTATACCTTCAAACTACCAACCTTTTGCCCTCACCTCTTTTATCACTAAAGTTTTCTAAACTTTGCTCAATTCTCACTTCTTGAAAGGTCTTGAATCTAACTTGCTTATCCCTGATCACCAGTGCGGCTTCTGCAAGGCAAGATCCACTGGTGACATCCTGTCCTATCTTACTATGAATAGTAATCTCTGTGGAACTATGGGGAGTCCTTAGTTGTTGCTCTTGATATATCTAAGGCTTTTGACAGAGTCTGGCAAAAGGCTCCCAGTTTATGGCTTTACCCCTTCTCTCTGTTCTCTGATTTCCAGTTTTATTTCTGACCGTTTTATGTCTGTGGTTGTTGACGGCACCACATCTAGCCCATTCCCTTTTACCAATGGTGTTCTACAGGGTTCACCTACTCTGTTCCTACTCTTCATCAACGATCTTCTTCAGTCCCCATCCTCCTCTCTTCTTCATGCCTTTGTTGACGATTCTACCCTTCATTTTTCCTCTACCTTTTCTTCACAACCTTCATCTGCTACTCATAATCACACTTGCATCACTCTTTCTTCTACTCTCATTTCCAATTTGCAGAATGTATCGGAGTGGGGCACCCAAAATTTATTTAAATTTTATGTCTCCATGACGCAGTTTCTGGCTAACTCTTCATCTAATAGCCCTAGTATTAAAAATTAATGAAATTTACCCTCTTTATTATATTATATTGGGAATCCAGAAAGCCTCTAACTTGGCTTGGAGGAATCACATAATCCAAATTTCTAAATCTGAATCCAAAAAACTAGATGTTTTTGCTCTATTTCATTCTCGTAATTATTTTTCCTCTTTAAAGCTACTTAAATTCTATAAAGGTCTTATCCGTCCCTGATTAGAATGCTGCTAACACATCTGGGGTGCTTCTTCATATACTTATCTCCTTGATAAGGTTGAATCTTAGGCAGTCAGACTCATTAATAAGCCTTCTCTTACTTTTAACCTGGATTCTCTTTCTCTTTGCCATAAGGTATCATCCCTTTCTCCTTTCCATCGCTACTGCTTCCATCGCTATACTGATGAGTTGGCAAGTTGCATCCCTCCCCTACTGCCAAGGCCACATTACACTCACTAAGCGGCCTTGTCTCACAAGTACTGCGTGGAAATTTCTAGCTCGTTGATTAGTCGGTGCAGAGACTGCTTCTTCCCATCTACCTCCAGACTTTGGAACTCTCTGCCTCCTTCTGTCTTTCCTAATTCTTATAACCTATTCTTCCACCAAAATATGGATCTATCGACATCTTAGGGCCTAATCCTGCCATATCTCTAGGTCCTCAGTACTTCGACTATTCTTTCAGCCTGTCCTTTTCCTATTGTGTATCATTACCTCATCTCTGCCTTCTCCTTAACCTTTTACTATTTCTATGTCTTAATGTTTTCTTTGTGCCTGGACCTACATTGATGAGGGCAAATTTCGTCTGTCCCGGTGTCACTATCATAAATAAAAGAGAAAAAAAAAGTCTTGTGGGGACTGCGGTAGAGCAGTGGTTTGAGAATCCAACTTGGGAAGTGACACACCCACATTCGAGCCCATAGCAGTGCATTAGGAAGGGCATCCAACCTTAAGTTTCCAGCACCAGCCTGTTAGTGCCCACCTCCATAATTAGAATGAATTGTGATGCATATAGTAGCAAACTTCAGAGTTACCTTGAACATTACATGACTAGTTTGAGTAATGCAGGAGAATAGATATTGTACTCAACTTCATATCCCTAAACCCACAAAATATATGGTGTAAAACCCATTCGTGGAATTCAGTAATAAAGTAGTATTAAATTTAATAATATCCACATACCTAAAATACCTAGATAATACATAGAAATACTATGAAGTCATTATATGAGTTTTAATAATAATATACTTGTTTTCTTAATGAGATGCCATCATACACAACTGAGTTCAAGCTGAGTACCAAATAATTTGACTTCAACATAGCCTGCCCATCCTTGCCTCCACTAACAGTTGCTTCATGGATTAAAAAACTGGGAAGGAGGAACTGGCAACCCCCAACTGTACATACAGTTAGTAATTTGGCATTTCCATGAAAAATACATTAGAGTATAGTTTACTATAATAGTTTCCTTACAATCATTTAGTTTAGGTTCATTACTCTACAATAAATAAACTGGACAGTAGATCAATATGATCATATACTAAATTTTCATGAATAATACCTGTAATTAGGATGGTCACAACTGCAACAAGAAAATTGAGATAGCAAAGTGTCAAAATATTCTTAAAACCCTCACACTTCCTAACAGCCTTTATAGGGAAAGAAAATACTTTAATGTGGAAGAGATTGCCAGCTCTCCTATCCCATTTTGCCAACTCCTACGGTATGCAGGGATATGACAGAGGAAGAAATCTTTCTTCTTTATCAACGGGGAAAGCTGGTGTACGAAGTTATATCACCTGGGTGACAGGAAGCTCTTCCACATCACTTCATTCAATCAAACACATAATGGGAGACTACACTGCAAACAGCCACATATGCCAACATTTCGACATTCACTCCCTAAGAGCTCTGAGGATAGGCAAGGGAACGGCAGTAGCCTTTCTTAGGGATACAACAACAACAACAACAACTGGTGTATGCTTTTTATATGCTAAAAGGAGGATATTTCATATGAAGATTTGCAATTTTTTTTTATCATGCAAATATTCTGTAGTGTTATTATATGAACAAATCATTTTTCTATGTACATGCACCTCACTTGACCATCATAATCAAGAAAGCTAATTAAATATGTTGTAAGTCCTGAACAATCTGCTATATTATCACTGCAGCACAGCCAATGAGTTTCAAATGACAAGTCATCATAAGAATAATATGAGAAATACCCAAAGAACAAGCTAGAAAAAGAGAAATACAGGCATGCCAAATTCCGACTATGAAAACTGTCAAGGGGTTGCATAGAGCTGTCTAATAAGCACTGCTTTTTTTCTCTTGCTAGAGGTCTATCCACTTGATGCCTTTTCCTAACTTCATAAATGCAAAACAGCCAATAGCTATAAAGATAAGAGGAATAGTCAAACCATTCCATAATCACTCATGGCTGTTTTGCATATAAGAAAGGAAGAGACGAAGATGGTCAGTCCAAAAAATACAACAGAGAGAGAGAGTACGTTACAACACAAACATTTGGAAAGCTACGTGTGAAAAGCTGAATCTTTATCTAATGAGAGATACTTGCTGTTTCTGGGTTGTGGCGCCGAGCATAGTCCTGAAGAAAGTACAGAGATACTCTAATAACAATCTAAAACAGCTTCAGTAATATTTCCAGGAGGCAGATAGAAGCTTCATGATACAATAACTATGGTCTTAAAAACAATTACAAAGTAAAAATACACAAACCACTATAATAAACAGGATGTACATAGCTGAATTACTTAAATTCACTAAATATATATCTAGCATAATCTAAGTAACCAGTGAGAGTGTTGAAATATCAATAAATGTTTTGGAATATTGTACTTATATATTATAAATACACTTATGTAGGCTACCATCTTATCTGATATGACGAATTGTACGCAAATACACCTATGGTCATAGCTGTGTTGCTATTTTGCCATTTCTTCTTTTAAAATCGAGAGTACATGTGAAACATAAAAACTACATTATGAAGGCAAAATCTTGTTAGTATTACAAATTTTCCATATTAGCCACATTAAAACACCAATATCTTCTTATTTCTGTTAGCTAAAAGTTGGTGATTATTAAAGATAGTAAGTTGATTTTACACTCTTACATATTACAATTGCGAAAAATATTCTTTCAAGAATAATTAAAAAATAAAAAGGATTAACGAAAGATACCATGAAAATCCAAAATAAAGGCTGCAAAACTTCAAGCTTCACCTTCTCTCTAAAAAAAAACCTCTAATACTACCTCCCTCCCAAAATTTTAAATAATACAGAAATGCCAGACTGGAAGAATTATCTCTTTACAAAAACTATACGTTTATACAGTTCACACTTTACTACATAAATGAAAAAATATTGCCGAACTTTAGTGGACAAGACCACAGTATTATAGGGTAATGTGTACTTGAGGACAGCTATGGCACAGCAGATAAATATAGGTTACCAATACTGCATAACAGATGTACAAAATAATCATTTAACACTCAGACATTTCCCTAATATACCAACAATTTCAACAAATAAAAACTTTGCATAATCTCAGTTAAAACTTAAATAGGTACCTTGTCACCTTATAAATTATTTATTATTTACCCAAATGAATATAAGCAACCATCATAACGTGGAGTATAAATGAAGGTTATTCCAAGAAAACCGAAAAAGGTATAAGTATATACAGTATACAATTTTTGTGTAGTTAACATTATTTTATTACACCAAAAATACAAACTGTATATACTTTAACCTTTTGGGGTGTTTTGGACAACATTCATTCCCCAAAATGCTAGCATTTCTACTTACTTCAAATTATCTTCAAACTGTGCATTTAACATATCTAAAAGTATAAGTAAATAAAGTTACATCAAATAAGCACAATTATTACAGATACCAAGGGACACAGGAAATTTAATTGTCGTAATGCCTGAAAGGTAAATATGAAAATGCAAAATCGTTCAAGAAATCATGAATCAGATACCTTTCGAAATAGCCTGAGACAAAAACAAAAAATAAAATAAGGATCTTACACACCTTTAATTGCATAGGATTCTGCTATTATCCGTAGAGATCGCGTGGGAAGGGCCTTTTCAGTAAGCTGGTCGAGTCCCGCTGACGTTAGACGTCCAAGTGCTCCTTCGTAGTCACCCATGGCATATTCCAGTTTGGAAAGTAGCAGTAATGCATCCAAAGATACCTCAAGCTATTAGAATAAAATAATATTATTTTTTGTGTACTATCCAGTAGGAGAAAATTCAGATCTAGTAAAGAGGAGTAACCCCAGAGTGCTCTAAGCTTATGCATATTTAAAAAGCAAGTAACTTTACCTGACCTAACCTAGCCTATTTAACTTTACATGGGGATTCTGGGGGCTACTCATCTGTACGAGATCCAAAAATTCAATGTCCCTTACACAATTACAAAATCTCTAACATTTTGAATAACACTACCTATTTGAGTTAGAAAGAAAGAGTTGATATTAGAAAGACTCAAAAAGTCGCTTTCAATATGTTTTTTACGAGACATATTTATATAGAGTACTCATTTTTTATAATGATTGGCATAATAATATTTCAAGAAACCATCACTTATTACGAAATCTACACAACAAGCAAACACTGCTTCGATTTTCATAGTGCACTACATCTGCTTACAACGTAGAGCTACTGCACATAACAATGTCATCTATGAAATATCAGATTCATTTAACCAATATTTCAAGCATATTACTGAACATAAACACAGTTCTGGTCATTTATGTTTCTTATCTTCATTGGAAAAGCATAATACGGTGAAGCAACTCAAATAAAGTAAAATACATTCTTTT
Organism: Halocaridina rubra; assembly: GCA_037179515.1. NCBI lineage: Eukaryota > Metazoa > Arthropoda > Malacostraca > Decapoda > Atyidae > Halocaridina > Halocaridina rubra. The sequence goes on from JAXCGZ010019129.1 coordinate 59,292, forward strand.
ATGTCATACCTATATTCCAATTTGTGCAAACATAGAGCCGTGATACACGGAGCAAGCAGTGAACAAATTAGAGTTACAAAATAAAGCTTCTGTGCTCTTCTAGAAATAGTCTTCAAAATATACTGTACTTTTTCTTATTGTACTACATTAAATTCAATCATTAGGGAGCCTATTTCATCTAATTACCATCTACTGTATTAACATCATTAAGACATCACCATTGTGCAAGGATAATTTGATAAAAAAAAGTACTGCCATTCCTAAAAGATACTTTTTCATTACTGTATCACATTAAATAAATTAACTAGAAAGCCTAAACTCTCCTAATTTACATCTATCAACATCATCAAGCCGTCAAAACTGTGCCAAGGTAATTTGACAAATTTAAGGCCTGGTTCAGAAATTTAGCATTTTTTTACTGTACTACAATATATTCATTAACCAGAGCAACTAAACGCTTTTATTATAGATCTATTAACATCATCAAGCCGTCATCATTGGGTCTGGTTAATATGAAAAAAAAAATGAGGCCTAGTTCTGAGACTTGGCAATAGCAATGGATTGATCCTGTTCACTGAATATAGCATGTACGAGAGTAACTTAGAGGTGGAACAAGTTGTATTTTTTGTGTTGATGCAGCCTTAATTCTTTAGGTATGGCCACCCTCCTGACCTTATATATGGCAAATAAAAAATTCTTAGGTAGATTCGTAAAATATAAATGTAGTCTAAAGAAAGCATGATTCCAAGCAATACATAATTTCCAATGTAAAACTCCAAAGCTGGGAGATATAACAGAGAAAGTGGTGCAGAAAATTAGCTTTTTCTGATGTGTATTTGTGTTTTTTCTTATAAGAGTACAAAACATTACATTACGATATTCACACCATACTAAGAATGGAGACTGAGAGAGTGGAGTGATTAAAAGCACTCAATTCAGGAGGTGATAAGAGCCCAACTTGGACTGTTAAGAACATCCAGCCTTTCTACCCCAAATCCAATCTGTCTGTATCCACCCCCTATATGGGGATTAAAAATTATATAAACGGCAAACAACAAATTTAACAGTATATTATGAACAGTTTGAAGAAATAAGTGTACATAATTTTAACAAATAAAAAAAAATCTCATTTTGTAAATCACTGTGCTGTAAAAAAAATCCATTAGATGATGCACTACTTATCATGTTGTGTACGTTTTACACCCTCTTTGAGAATTATAGTAAAATTCCCCTTTGCCATCTGTTTCTTCCAGAAAAGGATGATATGTATCCCTATAGAAATAGTCTACTGCTAAGGGTGCAGTGGTAGCTTAGAGGAGGAGTGCACGAGTCAGGGAGCTACTAACACAGACTCAATCCCACCATGAGGCGCTACGATTGGCATCCAGCCTTATTCCCCTACCTCCAACATGTATGTGTCCACCTTCACTAATGTGACTCATAAAAAGGTGCATTCATTATAATGCTAACGTGACCAAACATAATGCTAACATTATATATTAAATTACTAAATAAAAAATAAAAATGGCTAAAAGGCATAAAACTGTGGTAGCTTCACAAACGTACTTCATACCTAACTTTTTGGCAAGTTTGGTTAGGTTACCGGTAAATACAAAAGGCTACTTTTTCGCATAGCACTTTCAAGAGTAAAATTAAGATCAGCAAATATACACCTGTTTTAGAAAAGTAAACACTTTCATCTGTTTTAAGTATGGGGTTAGCCTGCCTGAGAGGTGGTTAACGGTTACCTTCAAAATGATTTACAATCAATTTCAATGCGACAGTGAAAGTTAAATAAACATGGCATAACTTCAGCAATGTAGGGATTCAAAATTATTTCATGATATTTCAACTTAATACATATTTCCCAGCATCTATTACTTCTCGCCAAGTCTCCAGTTTAGAAGTGGCTAACTCCTTAAACAACAATTTTGCCTTAGTCTTTACACTACAATATATGCATGATATGGCAAACCTACCCATGGTCCATTAAGGAGAGGGTTTTGATAAAATCAGATGTACAATAGAAGAGGTGGAAAGGAGAATTGACTGGCTAATTGCATATATGTCCTCTGGGTCAAACAGATTCCATCCCACAGTTTTAAAGGAAGTAGAGGACCAAGTAGCTCCCTTACTTGTGGAAGTCTTCAATAAATCACTAGAAACAAAGGAAGTGCTAGAAGACAGAACATTAGCTGATGTCACCCCAATTTTTAAGTAAGGGGTTCGAGAATGTCCTGAGAATTACGATTCAAATAACCTGATCTCCACTGTAAGAGAGATGCTAGAAGTAGACTAAAAGTATGGCTTCAGGCAATGGAGATCATGCCTGACCATCTTACTTGAGTTTTTCCATAAAATCCTGAGCAAATATGACAAAAGTAAAGCAAGAAACATCCTTTACCTAGACTTTCAAATGGCATTTGACAATGATCCTCATCTCATATTACAATCAAAGGGGGTATCAAAAATGAAATTACACTCCAGATTGAATACTGGCTAAAGAATAGATTGTAACGAGAAGTCACAAATGGAACCTTTTCTGACTGGGCATCAGTCACTTCTGGAGTTCCATAAGGATAAGTCCTTGGTCCACTTTTGTTTATCATCTATGTCAGCGACATAGATATTGATCTACTGAGTGTGATCTCAAAATCTGCAAATGACATAAAACTCGAAGCAAACTTGAGCAGTCCTGAAAGGACTGAGAAACTCACAGCAGACTAATGTAGGCTGGGAGAATGGTCTAATATATGGCTATTGCCAGTTAACGTGGAGAAATGCATGGTAATGCATATTGGCCATGCAAATCCAGGGATACTTTTTACTCTTGGATAAAACTCTCAGTAAAACTGTTTGGGAAATGAACTCAGATGTACTAATAAATAGAGATCTTAAATTTTTCAAGCAGCGAACAGAGATGGGAAAAAACTCCAGCAATTATTAGTCCACAATCAGAGGCAGTTCATTATAGGAATAAAGTAATATTTTCATACTATGTGGGCCCATGTAAGTTCTGGCATAAAAGATATGTTATTGGACCCATGTAAGTTCTGGAAAGAAAGAGAAGTATGTGGACCCATATAAGTTCTGGCAAGAAAGATAAGGAAGTGGATCCATATAAGTTCTGGTAAGAAAGATAAGTAAGTGAACTCCAGTATAGACCTAGTGAGCTGCAGGTATGTCAAGAAAGTGTTCATTACTATCGACTCTCTTTTCTTCTATAAACAAAATTTAAAATACACATAACTAAAGTAATACAGCAATCCACTTAATGCAGCTTTTCTACAGAAATGCAAAGAAAGATATAACCACTATATAAGAAGCCTGCAACAGAAATGCTATATTTTAGCAGCGCCACTGCACGGAATAAGCACTGCAGACAACAACACAATCATTACATACTATCTTACCTCTCCCTGTCAGTAAAATGAATGGGATAAATTGCTGGTTGTTTGTTAGGCATTTTTGACATAATGATAAACTTAGCCTAATAATGAAAAAGCATGAGCATTTTGAAAAACATATTTCGTCATATTTTGAAAAACATTCTGTCCTACATAGCTCTAAGGACCTTGATAGAGCACTGTAATCTAAAAGAGAAATGAGTATAGTATTAGAGATTCATACCTAACTAGTATGTTAAGCCAATGGCTAAAAATTTACAACTCTACCAAACTGACACAATAATATTAAAATATGTTCTTGGTCCAAACACAAAACCACATGCTACCGCAACAGAGATATCTGGAACACAAAGAGACAATAAACTGTTTTTATAATGATTCCTCAAACATGACTGATAAACCAATATTGATAAGAGAAAATCATGCAATCCATTTTAAGACTAAGATATGAATGACTCAAAATAATTATGGTAAAATATGCACTGTAATATTCCATGGATAATATCCACATATGACATAATAATTATGTGAACTTCAGTAATACTATACTGTATAAAAAAGAAAAGAAAAAATAAATTTCGGAAATACAATTTGTATAATGTACCGATTTCTTGATAAACTCCCTAAAACTCCCTGGTCAAAAATTCACTTAAATGAAAGTACAAGACAATAAAGACCATTTTCAAATACCTTTAGAACTCCTTTTATTAGCAAACATTAATAAACGGTATAGGCCTTTTATACTATCTAGTATTGGCAGAGTCTCTATCATGGATCCACCCTGCAGCGATGAAAGGCAAAAAGAGAAGCAGCAATGGATGTAAAAAAAAAAAATAAACTTCAAAGGGAGCTACAATAGTTCAGTGGTAGAGTGTGTCAGTCGGGAATTGACTAATGTGGGTTCAAGCCCACACTGGGGCGTTAAGAAGGGTATCCTGCCATAATACCCTGCTCCATCATTTCTATGTTCACCCCCTTGAGTGGGGACTAATTGCAATATATAAAATGGTGATTCTAATTTCTGTACATTACTTCAAAGGGTATGGCAGATGCTCCGTACTTATATGTTCCTTTCAGCCTAGTTCTTCCTTGGCCTTTGATGCAAATCAGTTAAGATTCTAGGGGATTTAAATAAGTTCCTAAGAAGTCTGTTAAGAAGTCTTCTTGGTGGAGTTTCAACTACTGAGATATGAGACACATTTCTGTTGTAATACTTTATTCTATTTATAAATCAATATTTTAGTCCTTTATTTTGGAAACTGCGATAGTGTAGTGATTAGAATACTCGACTCGAAAGGTGACAAACCCATGATCGAGCCCACCGCGGGACATTAGAAAGGATATCCAACCTTAATTCTCCAGCTCCTATCTGTCTGCGTCCACACTAATAATGGGGGGTAATGGGGATTGTAGTCCTGTCCCAATCGAGGGAGAACCAGAACTAGTGTACTAGAATAAAACAAGTTACCTAAATATCTCCCCCTAGTATCAAAGAGAGCATATTCCTTTTCTAGGATTCATATAACCCCAATTGATAGCTACATAAAATATATATATAGTTAATTACAAAATGCATAATATGTCTCAAACTTCTACAACATAAGGAAATATTGATGAATAAGTATATTAACAAAAGTAAACTGAGACCTTTAAAGCTATAAAACCATACCGACATATGATTATAAAGTTGATGAAGGCATGTAAACTACATTATATAACTATGAACAATGTTACTTTGCAACCAGATACGACAGTAACAAATGCTTGGTCTATTTGGAATATTTATAATTAAAAATGCTTCTGCACTACAACAAACTATATTTCAACTTTGATGTGCAGCCAGATAAACTTAATGAAATATTTGTGTTATAAGCAATAATGTTTACGCACCACAACAATCTAAGTTTCAATATTACTGCGCATCCAGATAGATAAGAACAAATGATTTGCCAAAATGAAACCAAGTTTTTGAATGTGCTAGGTTGATTTTAAAAGCAATGCAAGCAGAATCATACATTTGTACGACAGGAGTGATCTAACAGAGATTTCCTGACAAGAGTACTTTGAATGGGCCCTAGATGGATTTGTTTTGTCTGAAAGAGTAAGAAAGCAAAAAATGATGACAAATTTTAAATGTCAAGAGGAAAAGAAAAGACCAACAAATTTGAACTGGCATGCAAATTAGTAGCTAACACAGCAAAGAAACTGATAGCTCAGAATACCTGGATTTGTTTACAGTAATATTATCCGGCAATTATATAAATCTCTTAACTACCTACTGTCTATATATATCTGAATTCTATCTAAATCAGTATATCAGACTGGGGAACACGGTAGCAGAGTGGTTCGAGTACCTTACTTGGGAAGTGAAAGCTATGTTCGAGTCCAATAGCATCTTACAAAGGGCATCCAGCCTTAATTCCCCAGTTCTAACCTGTCTGTGTCCACTCCATTCGAATGTGGATTCATAGTGATACATAAAACCGCAAGCAACAACAAATAAGACTGCCAAAAAGACTGACATATCAACATTAGAAAAAGCTAACTTCTTTTTATATAAATACATTGCTACATGAAGTCACTACAGAAATCTCTAACTACGCAAATATAAATCTGATTTCTGTTCAAATGTAGTACTTAAGAACTGCTAAAAAAAAAAAAAAAAAGCCACATCAAAATCAGAATAAGTGAATTTCCTATTACATCTATATCATGATGCAAGTAAGAGTCATGACACAATTATATGAATTGAACTTCTGTTCAAAATAAGATCTTATATCTGACCAAAATCCAACAAATCAACACAAGAAAATTTAAATATTTTTTACTTCTATATTATTCTGCAGCTAAAAGTCACTGACATGAAGTTGTGAGGGTAAACCAGCTGCAGTTGTCGTTCCTCATGGCAGAAGATCCATGCCCTCTTACTTTATCAAGAAGGAGCTAAGAAGATTGATCGAAGCATACTGGCTTCGGGTCTGAATGTGTGTGCTTTGACTTGGCTGCCCACTTACATGTAGAATTGCGAATACTGTATATGTACATAAGACTCACGAGATAAATCTCTAAAAAGCAAAATATAAACATTCATCTACACTTTAACCCCTTAAGGGCAGATCACATCATCTTGCTAGCATGGGCACTGGACCTGTCGACGTCAAAATTTCATTTAAATTCTGCGGGCTCGTTTCAGAACAAAATGGGTGCTACAAAACTTGCTGTAGCATGCCAATGTTTCCTGGTGATGTGTGGCATCTTTCCTCCCCCTCAAGTGTTATATAAAGTGCTCAGGGCAGGTGAATGTTAGTGTGTAATTAATCTATCAAGGGAGGATGTTTTCCAAAGTTTGCCAGGCCTTTGAGTCACAATTAATATAAATAAGCATCTTCTTAATGACTGATGACTAAACAAGTTCCCTATTCAACAGTTAAGCATTAATTATTTCCTGATTTTTATTGATACATGCTACATATTTCAGCACAGCACAAAAGTTACAATTTTAACCTCCAGGCATAAAGTTTCCTATCAAGCACAAACTAGACTTGTATGTATCATCAAACAAGAAGATCTGCATTGATGAATGCATAATTACAAGTTAAAAACTAAAACATACATTCAAGTACACCACATACAGGACCTGGAATGCCAGCATCTTTAGCATGGGTATACCCTCTGCAGCTGCAACTCAAAAGGGAGCAGCAAAAGAGGTCAAACTACCACAACCAACCCCCCTCATGGGACATAAAAACCTGGGAAGAGCTTCGGTTACCTTAGTGATTACCTCAGCTCTCAACAATGCAAACATAACAGCACCATGAAGAAATGACTCTCCGGTGGTAATTTCTTAAAGAATCTTGCTAGGTAGAGAAACAGAGATTAACAAAGAAAACACATTCAGACTGCATCAAACAAAACCACAAAGGCCACCAACACAATTTACACTCCCTGAGAGCTCAGGGGGAAAGAACAAAAATTGCAGTGGCCTTCCTTGGGGAATCAAGGCTCTTTGACCAGGCAGCTCAGGGAACAACAAAACAACACACTACTAACTAAAAAATACGTTCAGCAACAACACTTCCAAGGATAATTTCTAGAACAATTAAACCATATAAGCCCACATATAAAGAATATGATAGATTCTCGTTACCAAAAAACAAAAATCAACATCATATATTTTGGTAGGAAATCGAACATTAAAGAAAACAACAATTTTAAACTGTATGGCAATAGCTCAGTAACATTTATGATATATCTTCATACAAACACACCCGATGTTTTGCTATACTGTTACAGCGAAATATTTTGTGAATATTCCTAAGTCACAGGAACGTGCATTTTATTTGAGTTATATCACGTGACTTTCAATAACTACTTATGTTCTGTTATGAATGTTATGAAAAATACACTTCATGATGTAAACTGAAATACTTTTTAAGTCAATGTACTGAATAACAACATAAAAATGTACTTTATAAGGAATATTTAGTAGTCTATTATTATTTCAAGTAAAAACTCTGGAAGTACACTCCACCTTCGTTGTACTTTTTTCTAATTAATTTACGAGCAAATATAATATGAGATAATTAAGAAAGTAGCTTTCAAAAGGTTTAATAATTGGCATACAGCATCCCGCCAAATCATATTGGCCTTGTTCATTTTAATATCCACTGCATATTTTGGATTTTGCAAAGAAAAGTACTCTTGGGGTGCTTTAGATTTATTCATATTTACAAGGGAAGTCACCTAACCTGATCCAACCCAACTTAACCTGACCTAACCCAAGCTAACATAACCAACCAAACCTAACTTGAACTAACTTAACAATATAAGAAGTTATTTAACATTACACGGACTTATGGAAGGTTGTCATCTTTACAAAACCTTATATTTCATCAAAAGTACAGGGATCCCCACTATATGTCAGGCTTCCGTTCCTTACAGCTGACTGAAGTCGGATTTTGTTTTAAGTCGTAACACACCTATAATTCAATCCTAGGTCCCCCAACAATACTAAAAATAAACTCTAAAACACAGAATAATAATCTAAGTTCTTTATCTAATACATAAAAAAAGTTAAAGTACACTTTACAGTACTGTATTGCTTCCCTATACTACTGTGGTTGATTTGAATCTGAATGACTGATATGTCGAAAAATTGATTTATTAATTATTTCTTGGTCTCTGATGTAATCTCGGAACGACTTAACTCGGAACGACTTAACTCAGAACGACTTAAAACGGGGATCCCCTGTATATATATTTTGATACATAAAAACGATATAAAAAGAGGAGTGATGAGAACATTAAATTCAAAAACCAAACAAAAATTATTTTTCTCTTAATATGAACAAAGAAGCCATTGTTTTTGAGACACTATCACTAAAAATAAGCAAAGAAGCTTTATGGAAATGATATTTCTTATGATGAGTAAAGAGGCTATGTTTTTTAAATGCTATCTCATAAGGTGTGAAAGAAAGCTGTCAGAATTTTGAAAAATCTTCTCTTGAGATGAGCAAAGAAGCCTCATTTTTTAACTTGTTATTCTTAAAATGAGCATCCTAATATGAGTAACATGGGAAAAGCTTTTGAGTACAGCCTTTACCATATTAATTTTAACATATCTAGTACTCAGTGAAACTCAAACACATTTCCTTTCACTAATATTAATTCTTACAAATCTAATATTCACAGAAGCTCTAATACCTTTACTTTCACTAATACAGAAAGAGATGAAAGATATTCATTTAAGAAAGTACCTAATACAACACTGAAAAATTAATGACCTTCTGATATGGGGTCAGACGTATAACGATCTCATAAAGTACTCATAATGTACAGTATTATTAAATACACTACCTGAGTTACTAAATCAGAGGAATATTGCAATATCAAGCTAAATTTCCATTAATCAAATTCACACCAAGATATTAAGATGATATGATCTTAGGCCTTCAATAATAACAGCAAAACAATTATTCAATTTCAAAATTAGGTCAATAACTCCTTGAAAACATAAATGGAAAAATTGAAATAACACCAAAATCTATAGAATCCTTTACCAACTCTTGATATTACAATGCAGTCTTCAAAGATCCATAACAATAATAATAATAATAATAATAATAATAATAATAATAATAATAATAATAATTATAATAATAATAATAATAATAATAATAATAATAAACAGATATATACAGTATATACAATATCCAAAATCCCCCTTGCACGGAGGTGGCTGAGTCAAATTACACATATGCACCAGAAGCTATTATACCTTGAGCACTTACTCTTAACTTCTTGGGGATAAGAGGCTGCCACAATTTCCTCCCATTACTATACCTGGCTCAACCACAATGAAAGTGCTTACTTAATTGGGCTTACAGGAAAGAGCCCTATTTTGTAACTCAACGTCTCCTGATGCTTTCTATTTTTAAACTCAAAGATAATCATCATATTTGTTCTTAAAACAATAAATGAAGTTAGCAGTAACTACTTCCTCGCTTAGCAATTTCCAATTATCAAGGATCACCGCAGCTGACTTACCACCACTGCTTCACCTCGTGGGAACCCCACCACACCCATCTGTCTCAGTTTATTGTGCTAACAGAATATATATCTTAATTTTCCTGATTATCTCACCAACATCTTTCAAAACCAATAAAGAAGCACAAAGACTTGCTAATACCAAAGATAGGCAACAAAAATAACACACCTTGATCAAAATATCAAATTTCACTAAACAGATGCATTATATCGTAATACCATATACAGTAACACTGTGATCCTGTATACTGCATACTGTAAAGCTGTATACTGTAATATAATATACAGTCGTTTCTTATTCAGTGCAATATTCACCTAAAGCTAGATAAAGATTTCAAGAATCCAAAGTGAAAACCCTAAAAGCTAAGAAAAACAAACATGAAACGGCTTTTAATTTTTTTAACAGACTAAAATTGAAGAAATTTACCTTCTTGGCTGGTTCGCCAATACACATGAGTAGGTATCGTCGGGCATCGGCCAACCCAGTCTTAGCTCGTGGAATATTCGCTTCAATAGGTGGGTTTTCCTCTAAGTAGGATTCAAGCTTTCCTTCTCCTATCAAAAAATTGGCGAGGGTTTCTGAAAATAATAATAAAATTCTGTAACAATGTATGAAAAGTATTTTCTCCACATTGGGTTAATGTTTTCCTTCACCCATAAAAAGCTGGTGAGAGTTTCTGAAAATTATTTTATCAGTCTTTGAAATTTTTATTAGAAACATTTTCTTCTAAGTAGGTTGCACGTTTTCATCCCCTTATCAACACTCCATAATCTTAGGAACCTACTGCATATCTAGAACAAAACTCCAAAGAAAAATGTATATAACATTTAGGCAGTCTTTGACCAAAAAGGTCATTGTTATCAAGGGATGCAGTTTTGAAAATCAATAAGTCACTACCTTATTACCTCAAAGTCAGAAGGAATATGATAGTGCAGAATGATAATGCCCTATACTGTACTGTACAACTTTCATAGTGAGAATATGGATGATATTACTGAAAACACTTTTCTAATTGTTGAACCCCTGAGTCCTCTCCCTAACCTGAGAAACAATATTGAAACTATAATCAACAAAGAAATCGACATTGCAATGATAAAAGAGTTTTGCTATTTCTAATGATCTATGTGGCGGGGGCAAACATGGATTTGTCACTTCCTGAGTCAAGCGCTTAAACCACTGAGGTATGGCTGTACTGTATATGCTAAATGAAAATACTATTTTGCCACAAACTGTATTGTTTGGTAATGAGAACATTGAGTTCAAAATATGAGGTATGTTAGAAGTTATTTATACAATAATATATTCATAAATTTACTTATAATGCTTCATATATTTTGCTACATATCAGGGAAGAATATTTAGTGGTTTACAGGGTATTTTATTGGTTATTATGCTCGGTAAACTATGCTTACGAGAGCAATAACCAAACCACACTAACAGGGAATTTATTTTAACACCTTATGTAATATATATCGTCTTTGCCATAAGTGTTAGTTAAAGGCACGAGGAATTCTTAAAAGGGCTTAAAAAAATTAAATTTTAAATGTGTTTTATTAAATTTTAAACCATAGGTATACGGAGTGCCACAATATAGTAACCTATAAAGGAGTGTGACATTGTTAATTAACTGCTTTATATGATGAATTGGCCTAATCATTATAATTTCATATATTTTTTCATTCTTCCCATATGTGAGTGTTAAAACCTTCTTTATATATGGCCCAAAAGAACACTCATGTCATCAACCACTACAAGTTAAATATGTCAATAGAGGAATTTCTTATTTTGCATACTGTATTTTTGTTCTTGTCTTCTTCTGAGGGAGGGGGGCTAGAATACTTCCTCTTGCGTGTCGTAAGAGTCGACTATTTTCTCTTCCCAATGAGTAAGAGCAGTTTGCCTTGATTCAGCCACTCCCTTTATAAAGGAAAAATGGCTTATGTATATAGAAAGATAGATTTTTGCTCTGACAATGTACTCCATTATAAATATATGAGAAAACAACCCAAGATAAGCAAGCAAACCGAACCTATCATTCCCTAAGTGAGTCTGGTCGGTTGATCTCACTTACTCTTATCTTAGTACCTTTGCGGATGAAAAACTTATTTCAATCAAATTTCAAATTGGAAAACTATACTTTTCAATTAGCTATGTCCAGCAACTGGAAGAACTAGCAGTTGACTCTATTGTATAAGGCACTGTTCTATGAGCCACAATTAGACCATTCGAATAGGGGAGGCCACAGACATGCTGGAGCTGGGTATTTATGTCTAGATGCCCTCCCTAACACCCAACAGTGGGATGAAAACCAATTTAGTCACTTCCCGACTCATGCGATATACCACTGAGCCAATACCGCACCCAATGTAATGTATTTTCTAACAGCCTCTCATAATACCTAAGCTTTCATCAGCTCACCAATGATACTAGCAGACAATAATACCTACAAATTCAAACAAGACTTCATGCACAAGAGTAAGTATGAATTTACTTGTAATGTAGCTATGCACCTTTAGGGGAAAAAAATATTGCACTTTAATCTCCCATGAGGAGAGAATTATACATCCATACCGCCACTCATTTGTGATGGCAATATAAGTAAGTCTACTGAAAAACAGAAAAAATCCAAAGAAGCAGACTTTTAGTTTTACTGGTGAGAATTAACAATATAATCTCCTAGACTGATCAAATATGCTATGTAATAACAGTCTCATCCTTTCCCACAACTCCAAACGATTTTGAATAAGTACCTAGGAAAATACCCATCAATAGCATGCATCAATAATAATAACAGTCCCAATATTTAATGTGACATTTTTTCAAGTTATGATATCTAATATTCTTCACTGTACCTAAATGCCAATCGTTCAGACCAAGGAGACCTCTAAACCCCTGGCCAGTGACCAGTCTAAATCATAAGTAATAATACCCAAGATGTCGTGCTTGGCACTAGAGCTTCAAGTCAAACAAAATTACACTACAGATTATACTATAAGCATAAGAGGGTCACAAGCTGATGTGACGAGATCAATTATGATGATGAAAACAGTTGAACAATCAATCCCAACAACTCATTACCTCTATGGATGACCAGTCAACCCTTATATTACAATATAAGGGTTATAGAGTAAACTAAATGTAAGAAAGCGTGGTATCCTTCTTGGGATGTAAACATTAACATAGCGACTTGCTCTTTGCCTCTTTTCTTCTACATTACGTATTTTAGTTTGCCGGTGTTTCAGTTCCGATATCCATCTGAGATGCTCCTCGGAACGTCAGCCGAGGCAAGCCTCAACCCCCCCACTGTGGTGCCCATCCACAGCAAGTAACCTTCCCAGTAAACAGCTTAAACTCTCGGTCCTGAGCGGGAACCGATCTGTCGACCTCGCGAATGCGAGGCCAGCGCGTTACCACTGTACTAGCCAGAAAGCTAGTACAGCCTTTTATGAATACAATATGATAAAGACTAGGTCACATGCCTTTCAATAACTTAATTATAATACTCTCGTTGAAAAAACTTTGTATAATCACATTTCCACACCTGATTAGGTTGGCCCATGGCACTAACTGCCCGTTGCGATACTACAGCTGAAGGGTCTTGTGGATTTAAATAAGACTGTCCAGGACAGTTCGATGTTAAGTCTTCCTTCAGTTACGGTTCTCTTTCTATATCTACATCAACAACAAATAATCTTTGATATTCATTACAAATGTCTTATTAACCATTCACATCTGACAAGTCACAATACTCCCATCTCTGTTTCTCTTTATGTTTTCTTCGTGCCCAGGCCCGATGAGGGAAGATTTTTTTTTTTTTTTTTTTTTTGCCCATCTTGGTGTCACAATCATAAAAAAAAAGTTAGGTTGCAATTGCTCGTGGTGGTTTTCTAGCAGTGTAGGCTATTTGTTTCTATCTTATAAAGATTTTTTTTTCTTTCCTCATACATACCTTAATATCTCAAAATGTGTAAAAGAGCACTTTTGGGCCAAAAAAAGTTTTTTAAAGCAGAGGCACTAAGCTAAGACACTCTCAACTAAGCTATTAGGATAGAGGGCGCCTTCATAAATTATAACCATGATCACAAGCCTTTTCATTATTTCTTGACGAATGAGAGGATTACTGCCTCATAATCTATAAACTCAATATTTTGGTAAAATGACATTATAACACCTTTTTTATATTTTAAGATGGGCAACAACAACCAGAGCCTGGAAACAACAATAACAATAATAACAACAATCAACTGCAACCTAACTTATCCTAATCAGGAGTAGTAGCACAATAATAAAAGTTTTATAAATAAGTTACTGGTCAATACAATCTCTATATTTACTGGAATAAGAAAATATAAAGAATAAAAGGTAAAAAGAGCAAATTTCTATATTAGTGTTTGAATCAATCAAGTCTCCCTTCAATTACGGTTCTTTTCATATGCCTACATCTACAGCGAATATTCTTGGATATTCGTTATACATCTCTTATTATCCATGTACATCTGACAAGTTACAATACTCTCCATCTCTATTTACTTTGTTTTCTTAGTGTTGAGGCAGAATGAGGGTAGTTTTAGCTTTTTATGCCCGTCCTGGGGTCACAATTAAACAAAAAATCAGTATCATGTAATGATGAATAACCCCCAAACTCCCATTTGATACAATAATTTCAACTATCATCTTGTTTTTTTAACTGACTTTGAACTAACCCACCCTAACATAATAAATTTCAGGGCATTTTTTCCTCATTGGGGTTGTGAAAATAAACACATATCCACAAAACTGATAAAAATCATTCAAAAATGAATTGAGAGGTAAATGGACGAGGAAAAAGATAACATTACAATATCTTATATAAACAAAGAATACCGGGGGAATATTTACCTAACCCAGGTTGATTTCTCGCCTTGAGATGTTCAGCAAGCTCGACAACTTTTTTCCAGTTGGATTCCTCTCGACTTTTTTCAATTTCCGCCTCTATTCTATTACCACGGCCCGTTTTACCTGACATTTTGACAGCTGCAGACGATAGATTTTTCTTCTTCTTGCCATGCGAGAGAGAACTTTTGTTTACATCTTTTCACAGTTTTCTAAAAATTATTTCCAAAATAGCCTAACTAAAATATTAATTTCTCTTATCATTTATCTCATTATAAGCAAATACTACACTACTTCGCATTTTCTAACAACCTTAAGCCTTCATCAAAGTTCAATATATTTTAAAGTATCTCTGTGACGGAAACATTTTTAGATATATCGAAGTCTCTCTCTTTAAATACTACGGAGAAGCATCTATTCCTAGATAGAGGATAAATAATGAATATTTTTAACGCACATTGGATATGTCACACACACAATGGAAGAGAACTTTGGGAAAATCTATATAGTCGGCATGAGTGATCATAAAACTGAATAATGAAATTCAGTACTTCAAAATGTAAGGTAATGAGAATGGGTACAAGGGCGAGAAGACCCAAGCTTGGATACTGAATAGCAGGAACAGAACATCAAGGGATGGAGAATGAGAGAGATCTAGGAATAAACTTCCTGGAAGATTTATCTCCGGAAAAGCATATAAATGGCACGGCATGGACAAAGCTGGTGCCAGAAATATGCAATCTCAGTTATAAGTAGAGGCTGAGGGAATTAGACTTACCAACACTAGAAGCTAGCTGAATGAGGGGGGATATTGTGATGTTTTATAAATTCTTCATGGGTATGACAGAGTGGATAGGATCGATAGTTTGAAATGGCTGGCTCTAGAACTAGGGGTCATAGTTTGAGGCTTCGTAAGATAACTTCTTTGCCGTAAGGAAGTACTTTTTAGTGTAAGAGTAGTTGATGATTGGAATTTGCTAAGCGAGGAGGTAGTTAATGATAACTCAATTCATAGTTTTAAGGACAAATATGATAAGTATCATTTAGCAGAAAAATGGAACCGACCAGGAGACGGGGAGTTACGAGCATAGGACTTTCCCATAAGCACAATTAGGTAATTGCACACACACACACACACACACACACACAGGTATGATAAGTATCACTAAGTATAAAATGGAACCGATCAGGAGACGGGAAGATACGAGCTTTGGGCTCTTTCCCGTAAACACAATTTGGTAATCACACACACATACATATATATATATATATATATATATATATATATATATATATATATATATATATATATATATATATATATATATATATATATATATATATATATATATATATATATATATATATATATATATATATATATATATATATATATATATATATATATATATATATATATATATATATATATATATATATATATATATATATATATATATATATATATATATATATATATATATATATACAGAGAGAGTTTATTATTTTATATGCAGGTATTTAATTTCCATCATATATATGAATTAAGCTAAAACTAGGAGAGTCCAAAATGTTAGCTTAAGCTCAGTATTATGAGCTTTAAGCCATAGAATTACTCCAATGCATCATAAACTATATATATATATATATATATATATATATATATATATATATATATATATATATATATATATATATATATATATATATATATATATATATATATATATATATATTAGACACGAGATGTTTGCGTACAATATCATATACAGTAGTAAAGAAGAGCCTATTAGTTAATCAATATTCGCTATACTGTATTTCGAGTCGTAACTGGACCCCTTGTCAGGCACAAGTGCATAACAAAAAATTTGCAGGGTTGATACAGGGTTGATATGCAACGTTGTCTTGGGAGGCCGGGGGATTAAGATAAATTATTGTAACGATATTACAGGTATTTTTTTTATGCTTACTGCCATTTTTTTTTTTCAGAAAATTAAGGAAATATAATCATAGCTTACTCTGGTGAAACAATGTATAATTATTCCTATTTCAATTGTTATGTATAATTCTGAGCAATTTTTTAGTATTAGCAATCACTGAAAACTGAATATTAGAAAACTCAACGATTATATTGCAATATTTTTACGTTCTCTTTGATATGCAATAATTTTTCGTTTTCTTTGGTTCTCAAATTCTTATCATTCAGAGTTCCAACCCAACCCCGTCATGAACATGATTACTTACTTGCCTCTATTTATTGATATATTTATAATTTCCAATATTTAAACATATATGCCGAGAACAGCGTTACAATATGACTATGCTATATGTAAATGTGCTTATATATATATATATATATATATATATATATATATATATATATATATATATATATATATATATATATATATATATATATATATATATATATATATATATATATATATATATATATATATATATATATATATATATATATATATATATATATATATATATATATATATATATATATATATATATATATATATATATATATCCTTATAAGCTAATAAACAATGGGTCGATAAAAAAAACTAAAAAATAACAATGAAATTATAATAATTAAAATACTGACAATTTTTTTTATATGCTCGTTTCAAGATGACAGTGTTTCGTATATTTCATCAATGTCTAATGGCAACAGTGGTTGAAATTAATGCAAACATTTATAATTTATCCATTTTATATTACGAGTTCAGTCCAACGGTCAGTATGAGAAGAGAGTTCCAACCATGTTGAGGTTTCGAGAGACCTAAAGTAGAGAGCAGCCAATTCCTCAACATTACAATTAGAGAATACAAACAAGCAGTTAGAAGATGATAAACCTAACTGCTCTTCAAGTGTGACATCAATTCGTACTGTGTAAAATGTGGCGAGTTTTTAATGCTATCACTCGAGGTAATGTATTAACGCTGTCAGCCTATACTTAATACATAAAACACCTGCGCATATATATTTCCCTCAGGGCCATTCCTTTCCTAAAAAACCTCGGTGATTTTCCATGAAGTATGTGCATAATAAACATTGCTAAGTAATATCCTTTACCAGATAAGCTGTTATTTTTTAGGTAATTGAGCAGTCTAGCCGAGTAAAACTAAAATGGATTGTTAGGTAGAAATTATTTTCACTTTTAGAATATATTAGGTTCAGAGTTGTGGTTGCAACTCTTTAGTCAATTTGAAACGCGCTTGGGGGTGTGAAAGTAAAAATATACTAAAATTAATTTCTAAATCGCAGAAATTATGCTCCATTCTGGCTACTGATGCTTGTCATGCATCTTAAGGTTACCGTTATTACCAATAGTAGCAGATAACCTTGGACATATGCAATTAAAGATCACCACCGACCAAGTTATTATTATAGCAGCAGTCCCATTAGTAGACTTTGAGATGGGGAGATAGGAGCATTGAGCCCTCTCCCTTGAGTACAATTAGGTTCTTGCAGATAATTTGGAGTATTTAGAAAAAGGGGCTGTACTAGATTAAAAAAAAAAAAAAAAAAAAAACATTGTTAGCGATACACAACTCCAGTTTGCAAAGTTCTGTGTGATACAATTAGTCTATTCATATGGGAATAGGAACAGACATGTTTGAGCTTGGGATCAAGGCTGGATGCTCTTCCTAACTCCCTGCTGTGATAGGACCCAGGACGTTTATCACTTTGTGACTTTTGTACGCTACTGCTCAGCTACTATGGTCTCTAATAGAAAACTCCAGAACTCTGGCATAAGTTAAAAAACATCAAAACCATATAACTATACCATGACTAAAGCTAGACAAATTTGCATGTACTGTATATAATCCAACCATAAGGTGCGTCTCTATGCATATTTTAACATTTAAAGCAAATATTTGTGCTTTCAGGATTACTGGACACAGTCTTGATAATATAAAAATATCTTTAAATATAATACGTTACTCTAGACATTCTTGGATAATATGCTGGGCAAAGAAAACAGCTCTTGATAAGTGTGTCTGATGTAATCAATATTGTTTGTAAAGAAGTCTCTGTTGTTTACTGCAAATGCTATTTGTATGGGGTTCTCAGTTTCCTAAAGATAAGTCATTCTTCATTTAGATGCTGTTCATTTTATATTTTTCTTAAAATAACTGCACTTATATGATGTTAACTTTTCCTCATTTTAGGAGCAAGAAACTGCAGACCAAATCCCTGTTGCTCTCAAGAGCCTTCAGATGACCAAAATTGCCCTTCTAGTATCAGTGATCATCAATCTTCTCCACTGTCATGCTTTGATGTGCCACAATGTTCTGCTTGTTCTGCCTCTTCTGAGCATACAAATAATAAATATATAATACGATTTTATTGTATTAGTTGCTGTCTTTGTAGCCGAATCCTCACATGGAGTGGCTATAATGATAAAATACATGACCATGGAACACTTGTACAAGTATGTGCTAGGTGCTGTGATGCCTGCCGACGTGCTCAAGTCCAGTGGAAAGGTACAGAGAACAGAGGACATTCACAATTCAGTTGGAGTCAGCTTTATCGAGAGCAGCTCCCCATTTCAATTCTCGGATTGGTGAGTTTGTGATTTGAGATTTCAGTAAAAGAATAATTGAAGTAGATGATTATTTAAAAAAAATTGTGGTTACACATAGTATAATGTTTGTTACAATGTACTGTCAAGTAAGTACACTTCTTATTTTACAAATATACAGTACTGTAGATACAAAATGTTTTATACTCCGATTAGTACAGCACACCAAATGAACACTAAAAGCAGTAGGAGATATCTCCCATGTCAGTGTAGCTTGTTGATTTTGTAGTGGTGTCGTGATAATAACATTTATGAGGCTGTCATTTGTTTTCAAGGTATCCCATACTCTCTAAACAATCTTCTCCACCCTTCATATTTTTTGCTCTCTCTCTCTCTCTTTATATATATATATATATATATATATATATATATATATATATATATATATATATATATATATATATATATATATATATATATATATAGTTGACTTATATTTTGTTCCTACTTCTTAGCCTCTGACATGAATCATATATCACCCCATTTCTAATAGGATTTTCTTTTTACCGAACTTATTGTATCGCATGCCATTTCAGTGGGCCTGTCCATCTCAACAAATTTGATTATTCTTTTTGTACAACTGTAAATGCACTCTTGAGAATAGTTTATGCTCACTCGCAAGCATTTTTATAATCATAAAATAATTTGCTATTAAGTCCTCAAAGGTCAGGGTCAACATAGATAATAAAACATTTTGCATAAACTTTGTAATTTTTGCTTTTTAAATATACACCATAATATTCTAGTATATAATTTGGTCAATAGATTGGCATGCAAGCAGATTATCACACTGTAAAGAATGGCCTCATATTGTATTGTGGTCATTTAATTATTATAGTTAATTTGTATAATGTATAAATGATTAGATAATTAACAATTTATCACATAGTTTATAAATTACAGTGAAAAAAATCAACACATATCTTGTGAATTTCGAAGGATACTATAATCCTAGAGTGATTGAAGATATTTATATATCCTTGAGACTCTCAAGAGCTACTCAGTGATATTACAATAGTATCAACTTTGATAACGAGATCATTGGCTCTTTAAAGTGCTAATTACATATGCACCATTTTATGTGTCACAATTAGTCCTTATTCAAATGGAGATGGACGCAGACATGCTGGAGCTAGAGGTCAAGGCTGGATGCCCTTTCTAAAGTCCATGGTAGGATCAATCCAATGATAGTCGCTCCCTAACTCATGCACTTTACCACTGGGCTACGGCAGCCATAAGTGCTATCAGCATAATAACATCGGTCACTCTCTTGTATATGGTCTCCTTTGTGCTAAGTCATATTACATGTGTTTTTATCAGTATGGCATTATGATAAGAGTCTGTTATTCTCTTAGGGTTCTGTAACTGCTGCTGCTTGGAGTTTATGTAGAGAGAGAAGAAACTTGGGCTATTTGAATGGGCAAAAAGCAGATCTTCAGCTTAATGGACGAGAAAACTCTGTGCCAAAATATGACTCAGCTTCCAACCATGCAGCAGATAACATGAGGAGAAAAAATGACCCAGGAGATAATGAAAACTTCTCAAACTATAGTTGCAATTTCCTCCCTCAGTATTCTCCAATATATCAGAATGGGAATACTTTCAATCAGCCGGACTTATTCAGCCTGGAAATTAAAAAACTTTTTGCTTCTCAGTTTACCAGTGATGCAGATAGACTTTTTGAGGAAAGAAAGAAGGAAGCCAAGGGAAGACTGTGTGATGAGCAGTTTATTGGACGTGAGATCAACACTTTTACCTTTGGTGACACCAAACCCCAGATAGAGATTGATAAGGATAAAATAAAGTGCCAAAGTGAAGAAACAAAATATGATTCTGGTTTCTTAGAAAACGTTCAAGAGAGTTCAAGTTGTTCTCAAAATAGTCTTGACAGGAGTTCCGTAAGTTCTAGAGGAAGTGGAAACATACTGAATGTCACACAAGAGGGCCAGCCATTGCCTTCAGCACTGGAAAGCTATCTGAGAACTGATGGTAGTTTACTAACGTGTGAATTTAAACTCCCAAAATATAACACATTTCAGTGTGAGAATTTTGCAAAGCCAAAATCTAATGAAGAAGTGTTGATAGAAGATTGCACTGATAGTTTTCAAAGTTATATTCCTAGTTCTGATGAAGGCAGTGTATCAGCAGCAAAGTTCTCATGTGGCACTCCAAAGGCCTCAGTGGCTTCCATTGATGAATTCAGTGATGGGTTGAAAGAGGTAAGCAATGTTTACTAAACTGATATAGAGTATTGAAGTTTAAATGTATATATTTAGCATTGTCATATTAAGTACAGTTTTCTTTGTCATTATTAGCTCCTATTCGCATGGAGATGGACATACACATATTGGAGTCGGTGACTTTAGGACGGATGCCCTTCTTAACACCCTAAAATGTGCTCGATTAAAAATTATTTACATACCTCTATAATGCAGTGCCATACTTTTATCCAGCCATGTATAAGAAAATTATTACATTAAAAAAAGATATGTGATAAGGGTAGAATCCATCCTCATATGCCCATCATGTTCAATAGGTAACTGTAAGAGATATGCCAGGTTATAGTAAGGATGAAAATTCCACCCACATATTCCTTACATTCATAAGTGAAACATTGTTGTTCTGAGAGTGCAATTAATTTTTCCTCACCACAAGGAAGATTTGGTCATAGGGGAAGGAGAAGTTTGTTTTGCCGTTTTATGTGTCAGTATTGATCACCATTCAAATAGGGATGGATGCAGACATGTTGCAGCAGGGGAATTAAAGCTGAATGCCCTTCCTAACCCCCACCTTGCACTACCACAGTCCCCAGGTTGGGAATTCTCTAGGTGATTAAAAATATATCCTTGTTGATGTGGGAGAAATAATTCTACAGATGTACTCCTTGCATGAAATAGAGAGTGACCAAAATAGGTAAAGAATGTTGAGGCCCTGACACTCCAGCTGTTTAATTACAGTAATGGCATCTTGCTGGCTGCATCAGAACATGGCTTCTTGTATGAAATAAATATACAGTTATTCCAATGAGTCAACATTAGTATGGGAGTGGACTCAGGCATATTAAAGCCAGGAAATTACGGCTAGGTGCCCTTGTTAACACTCCATGGTGGAACTGAACTCATGTTAGTTGCTTCCCAACATGCGGTCTCTACCACTGACCTACCACAGCCCCCAAAATAAATATACAGTATATATCTTTTCTACATAACTCTTTGAGTCTTTTTCCCTCTTCCTTTCTCCCCAAGATTCTCGAAGTTGGAAGGAAGGATTTAAATGATTTCAACACACAGTTCATGGGTGTCTTGGAGGGAAATATTGGTCGTTCCATTTCCAAAGAGGAACCCAATCTAGCTATTGCATATTTTCGTGCTGGGGCTCTACTTGGAGATGCTTCATCTACCTATAATCTTGCTCTCTGCTATCATCTTGCCAGAGGAATAGATCAGGATTTGAAAATGGTAGGTGCATATTGTTAGATGCTTTTACACTAAATGAACATACAATATTGTATTATAAAGGTAAAAGGGAAACGTCATGTGATGAACAAATGTGTGCCTTGACTCGGCCACCCTTGCACCGTATGCATAAGTACCGTTTTATGTGTCACAATTATGCCACATTTGAATCGATGCCCTGCGATGCCTGCGGTGGAATCAAATTGACGTTTGTCACTTTCCGACAATTGCGCTCTACCGCGGCTTCATAAATGCACCTTCTTATTTGCTCTTTTTGATTCGCAGGCTCTACCACTGAGCTACTGCAGCCTCATTTCACCTTATACATATACTGTGCATATATTAAAAATTATTTCTGAATATATTCAGCTGTTGTGGTCCATTTATTTGACCACCCTGTTGGCTTTAGCAGTACTGTATATGGTGACGTGACTATCAACACGAAAATTACCTTAGGCAATCCATGGATATTTTTTAATTTTTTTATCACACTCTGCTCACACATAATATAAATTTCCTCTTATTTCTTATCAGAGATCGAGAGAATAATAGTTTTTTAATTTATATAAAGTGAAACAACCTGTCTCTTTGATCACATATTCAATCTATATGAACAATCTAATTTCATATTTCAGTAATAATAATAATAACTAAAATTTAACATTTAAATACGCAGGCTCGAGAACTTTATGAAGCAGCTAGTCTTGCAGGACATGGGTGGGCTACTTACAATTTAGCTGTGTTACTATTTGAGGGTGAGGGAGGCCCAGCCGACTCTGAAAAAGCACAGGAACTCCTCAAAAAGGCTGCAGAGAAGGGCGTGCAAGAGGCTCATGATGCCATGAGGCAGATTCAAAATGCTCCGAAAATTGAGGACAGCCGGAAATTAAAGGGTAAGTAAGCCATCATACTAGGAGTTATTCTAGTATTTGGTGCATTAATTATATGACAGTAAATATAGTCACAGCAATAAAAGCTGAGTAATAACTATGTGCAGTATCAAACAACACACCTAATCAGTAGGTGATTTTGTTGCAAAATTAAACAATCACCTATAAATACGAAAGTATTCATTCCTCATAATTAAGAATATTAATTTGCATGTACTAACGAGTGTCTTGTCTATTAAATGAAAAGTGCATTATAACGGAAAAATTTTGAAAGATTATTTTACATTAAAGCCGGCTATAACCAGATAGTGAAATTTGTAACAATAAAAACAAACACTGCAGTATTAACATTGCCTGTTGCAATACAAATATGTGTATCATGACTGTTAAACTTATTTACGACTACATAACATGTTAGCTCTGTCTCATAGCATTTAGCATATCTTTTTTACAGATGTAACAGGAAGAACACATCAAGAAGAGCGTAGACAGCGCATCAGCATCGCCCACTCTGAACCTATGTTATCCAATGTTTTATCTTATACTTGGGCAACGTCATATTCGGAAAATGACATTGATTTTATGGAAGATGCTCCAACTGTTACAGTGGCAGATTTGACAAATACGGAAATGGAAGCCACCCAGAAACCAAAGTTTTATTTGGAGTGAAAGTAGGTTTGAGGTAGACCGCGCGAGTTGGTAAACGACAAATGTAGGTTTTATTCCTTTGTTGGATGTTAGAAAGGGCATCCAACCTTTAGCCTCCAGCTCCAACATGTCTGTGTCCACCTCCATTTGAATGGGAACTAAGTGAAACTAATAAATTGGTGTATTATTATTTAAAAATCTAGTGAAATTGGAATAAACCTATTCAACAAACCTAGATAAGTACTGGTATCATCTGTGTGCATTGACATAATTGTAATGTAAAATCCCACTGAAACTAGCAGTGTGACTTAAAGTTCTTTAACAAACATTGATGAATATAAAATTTATCTTTATTGTATAAAAACTTGTATTTATTTTATTTTTTATTAAATATTGCGATATACCAACAATGAAGCTCGTTGAGAGGCCACAAATTTAACATATGATATAAGGTGGAGAGGCTTCAATTTACCCTGCGTCCCATACCTCATTTCTGCTGTAATTATGACCTATGATCACCTTTCTAGTTCAGCAGGATAATGCATAAAAAAATAAATATTGTAATACTGATTTATGGCTGTGTCTTTGCTTCAGAAACTGTAGGCTGTGCACATGTTTGTTCCCTTAGTATGAAACTTGCTTATGTAACTCAAACCTGCTTTGGGTCAGCATTAAATAAATGACATATAGACTTGTACGATACTTTTATACGTAATGTATATCAGCTGTGAGCAAGAATTCAAGATATATAAATACTAGTGACTTTTCAGTTTTCTTTATTAAAAGTTATTCATACTCATATACAATGGCCATGACTCCTCACACAAGTGATATGAGGGGCCATTGTATAGGTATCTATTATTTTATAAGTACTATGTACAGTAATACCTTGCCTTACGTGTCTTGGACTTATGTCTATCTTTATTTTAAGTCTGTTTTTGTTAATAATAATAGGAAATATTCAGCTAATGTCAGTTAATACTACTTTATGTTGTCAACAATAATATACTGTGCAGTCTTTAAATATCCATAAATATTGAAAATCACCTAAGAATAATAAAAGCCACAAAGTCAAATGTCGTTATAGTTTTCAGCGACTTTCATGTAGTTGTTTATAGGGTTTATGGGAGCCTAGGTAGTCTTTAAAGGGTGTTTTCCATTTAAGTCGTTTTTGGATGCAAGTTGTGAGTTTTGAAATGAATTAATAATGTAGGGCATGGTACTTCCGAATAATGTATTAGGAATATTTGTTTTCCATTTTATGCAGTTTATATGCACGAAAGATAATAGACGGGAAAAGTTTGGATGGTTCCAAGGATAAACGTTTGGTTGTTAGTGATTTTAGGTTCACTATAGTGTTTCTTTCATTCATACTGCTTTGTGAAAATTTTATATTTTAAAATTTATATTCAGCTCTATAACTGGTTCACTTTATAATGTATCTAATGTTTAGATCATTCAATTTATAATGATTTAGTGCTCAATTTGTAGTGATCTCAATATGCTAATCTTAAGGAGTACATGCACAGAAATTTGTATTAAAAAATAATTTGTACCTGAAAACTTTATATTACTTTTAATTTATAGAATACAGTATATAAAAATTAAGTATATGATAAACTACATAAGACTGTCAATGGTAAATATGAACTTGAAAATATATATCTTATACAAAATGAATATGAAATATTTTGTTTCTGTTAAAGAAGCACTAATGGTATTTTATTATTAGGTAATCTCTCTTGCAATTGCAAAAATTATGTATGTCATGTAAAATATCGCATAATTACTGAGCCGTCATTTTACATATCTGAATTATTCTCCTGCAGTTGCAAAAACAATATAATAAAAACTTAGTTTAGTATACCAAGGAGCTAAGAAGACTAATCGAGGTATATCACCTGCTGTTGAATGTGTATGCTTTTTCTCGGCCACCCCCTTACAAAGGTGATTGTAGCCACCTTATAAATGCATATACTGAAACTCCCTAACTTACGATCGAGTTACGTTCCAGAAAGTCCGTTCATAAGTAGAATTGTTCGTAAGTTTTAAGTAAAAAAAGTACTGTACAGTAAGTAGATATGCAATACTATGCATTACTCAGGCTAAAGACACTAAACTACCACAAATTATAAAGTACTGTACACAGTATTAATGAATATTAATGCAGCAATAAAAATGTAATAAAGCACTATAGTACAGTACTAAATATATTAATACATTGGTAGATGATGGATAGGTTTTTGTTCATATCTGTGAATGTTCATAACTCGGTGTTCGTTAGTAGGGGAGCTTCTTTATATATATATATATATATATATATATATATATATATATATATATATATATAATATATATATATATATATATATATATATATATATATATATATGTGTGTGTGTGTGTGTGTGTGTGTGTGTGTGTGTAACCTTGCACTATTCAAGTGCCAAAAATGAAGTGTTACAATGTAGCATAGTATATAAGTATATTCCAGGAATGTACAATGATTATGCCTCAGTGACTTATGTCTATTGCTGAAGTAACTTTATTTATCAGGATTTGCAAGTGTTGTTAACTGCTGACATTGCATTAAAGAGATATATCTAAGAGTACCAGTAACGGTAAGGGAGTGTTTTTACGTACTTATCATGATACATGCATGAGAAAAATAATACAGAATACAGTAGTAGCACTTTATAACTGTTTTCACTGTACATATCTGTCTAGTAGGGAATTGTGGAGTTCTATTAATCAAGTTAAATGCCAGAATTCTGGACATGTTATTGTTTGGTGTTTTTATGTCATTATTAAACTCCATTATGGGGGTGGAAACAGACAATTTTAAGTTGGGGAATTAAGGCTGGATGCCATTATTAACATGAGACCTTGGTACCACTGTGCTTAGAACACTTGACTAGGCAAGTGATGGACCCACAATCAAGTCAACTGCGGGGTAATAGGAAAGGCATCCAGCCTTCATTTTCTACCTAAAACCTGTGTTCACCCCTATAATAGGGATTAATAGTGACATATTGAAACAGGCATATAACAAATCAAAAGAAATGGCTGTTTATATGAAGAACTTCAATCTCTTGCCAGAATCTTCCTTGCTGGATTTACTTTTCATAACAGTTCTGCATAATTCTAAATAGCCAAATTTTATATTTTACACTTATTCTGCATGGCAATAAATAGTTAATGCTAATCTGTAGCAGCTAAAAAGAAAAGTAACTGATTTAATATAATGTTATTGCAATTGAATCCCTGGTTTCAGTGTAACTTATAATTTCTGCTCTCATTACTACCAAGGAAGATTTCATTTAATGTACTTCTTAACGTAAGATTGTGATCTCAGTATAGTATTAAAGAACAGTAATAACTATGTTGCTCTGTGTAACACTGTACATCTTTATATACTGAAAGAGGATATCTATGGGTACTGGTGCCATATAAAATGAGAGATTTTCCTTCTCAAATTTTAAAATTTATAAAGAACGTTGTACCCAGAAATCACATAAGTTACAGCTACCTAATACATTTCTGTAAAACAGGATTTATTGAAATCATTGCGAAATAGGAAGTAACTTCCTTTACAATAAAAGTTGTTCTAAACAAATTTTGTATAAATTGCCCAAACTTCTTTATTCCTTATGTCTTTTCCTACTTTAGTTAGCAGGGTGATTGCAACGTGTGGAAAAGCAAGCATAATTAGGACAGGTATGGCAGCAACTTTGGCGACGGTCCACCATCTAGAGTTGCATATCTAGAAAGAATTGCAAGCAACTTTGAAGAGAAGCATAAAAAAAAAGCCAATCTGCCACAACCAACCCCTGCCCCTCATGGGACTCATAAGCCTGGGAGAGGCCTCGGGCATTCAGACGAGTACCTCATCTCTCATTACAACACACACAACAATACAATGTTTTTATACACCAAAAAATTACTCTCTGGCTGTCATTTCTTGAGGACTCATTCCAGCCGGAAATATGAAAAACTTGTAGAAGACTGCACCACCAACACAACATGCACTTCCTGAGAGCTCTGTGGGAAAGCCCGGAATAAGGAGTGGCCTTCCTTAGGGACTAGGGGCTGTTTGACCTTGCAGCATGGGGAACAATTGCCAGGCTTCAGGTCTCCATGGTTTATATTAAATCCACGATATGGACATAGTGTTATTAACAGATGTTTTTTTTTAAGATGAGTTTTACATCACTTGCTCCAATTAAGTATATATCTAGTAAACTTATCACACACCTGAATATAAGGCTGCCCCTGGAAAGGGTTACTTTCATCCTATTCCTCTGTCACCTTGCACTACTTATTTGAAACTGTACTTGTATTTTATTAAACCTGTCAAACATAACATTGTAATTAATTTAATGAAGTTTGGTTTTGAAAATTATTTAAGAACATATCATTTACAAAGGTGAAAAGTACTGTAAAAAAAATATGCATGAAGTTTATTGTTCAGTTATTTACACAAATTAGTATTTCCGTCAAAAAGGGGGCCATTGTAGCTCAATGGTAGAAAACACAAATTGGGAAGTGACAAATCTGACATTTGCGAGTTCGATCCCGCCAGGAGACATTAGAAAGTCATCCACTTTTATTAGCCCAGCTCCAAGCTGTGATATGAGGCTCTACTCTTATAAGTTTGTTCTGTGTTACTATTTTATGTGTCACAGTTATTCCCATTTCGAATAGGGAATGACAAAAAGATTGTGAAGAAAGACGATAACAATGGTAGAGACCTTCAAAAAGACCTAACTTCTCTGAAGGAGTGGTCAGAAAAGTGGCTAATAAATTCAATAATTTTAAATGTAATGATAATGGTCAAGGGTGAAAGAAGACCCAAGTTTGGGTAGTCAACAGCAGGCACGTAACTTCGAGAGGCAGATAACGAAAGAAATCCAATGGTAGATTTATTGGCGGATTTGTTTCTAGAAAAAGTCGAAAACAATGGTAGAGACCTTCAGGAAGATCTAAATAGTCGGAACGAGCGGTCAGAAAAGTGGCTAATAAAATTCAATAATTAAAAATGTAAAGTTATGATGATGGGTAAGAGTGCAAGAAGACCCAAGTTGGGATACTCAATAGCAGGCGCGTAACTTCAAGAGGCAGAGAATGAAAGAAATCATCTAGGGGTAAACGTATAGGTGGATTTATCTCTAGAAATGCATATAAATGGTATAGCAAAGGCTGCATATGCTTTCTTAGCATATATAATGATGGCCTTCAGGCACATGGAAAATAAATGTTCAAAAATATTTATGTGAAATATGGGAGGTCTCAATTTGAATATGCTGTACAACTTTTGGAATATGCATTTGCAAAAGCAAATATATAGACTGGAGAAAGTTCAAATACATGCTATGAAGCTGGTTATGGGAGACATGCAGTCAGATTTATGAGGAAGGCTTGGGGAGTTAAATTTACCATAACTTGAAGAGGGGGATATGGTGACGGTTTTTATATTTCCTCGTGGTTTTAACAGAAGGGACAGGGAATACTATATTAATATCGGGGCTCTAAAACTATATGTCATAGTTTTGAAATTTCGCAAGAAAACGTCTTTGTAGGATGTAAGGAAGTACTTTTTTAGTGTAAGAATAGTTGATAATCGGAATATGGTAAGCGAAGAAACAGTAAATGTTAACTGCATTTATAGTTTCAAGGAAGACATGGTAAGTGTCAATGAATAAAAACAATGAGACCAATCAGGAAACGGGGAAGTATGAGCCTATGACTCTTTCCCTTAAACACAAGGAAGGAAGTACAGATAAGTTGGAGCTCGGATATCAAGGTTGGATTTCTCTCTTAATACCCTGCAGTGGGCTCGAGCACCTGTAGGTACCTATTATATAATATACTTCGAACTTAATCATCTTCCCACCACCCAAATCTCCTCCGTGTCTTATTCCCAGTTTCGTAAGTCTCATACCATTTTTGCGCATGTCACCTACTGAACCCTCCCTCTTTCGTGATGATGATAATGCTAATGAAACCATTTATGACACAATTAGTCACCATTCGAATGGGGGTGGATACAGACATGTTGGAGCTAAGGGATTAATACTGGATATCCTCCCTAACACCCCACGATGTGATCAAACCAATGTTAGTCGCTTCTTAAATCGTGCACTGTAACAATGAGCTGGATGATGCAACGTTTTATGTCGCAATTAATCCCCATTTGAATGGGGGTAGATACAGACATGTTGGGACTGGAGGATCAAGACTGGATATGCTCCTCCTACCACCACTCGATGGGATCAAACTCGTGTTAGTCACTTCTCGATTCGCGCACTAACACTGAACTAGCCTCCTGCTTAACTCTTCACGTTTCCTCTTTTTCCTTCTCTCTTTTTCCAAAGGAAAATCAATTTTCGGTCATTAACAGGTTGTTACTTCCATGTTATTTGTCAACCATAATAAAATCACACTCATTCATACAAGTACAAGAAAAACTGAGGAATCAGAATATTTCTTGATCCCGTTTGAAAGTCCAATATTTTCTCGGTCTTTTCGTGGCAAGGTTTCAAGGCGAGATGGATATCAACCCTCCACTTTCCCATACCCCATGATACATAAGTGGACACATTAATGTATATTAAAGGAGGCAATAACTCAGCAGCAGAGCGCGCAGGTAGGAAAGTGACTAACGCAGGTTTGATCTCACTGTGGGGCGTTAGGAAGGGTATCCAGCCTTAATCTCCCAGCTCCAACATGTGTCCATCCCATTCGAATGGGGACTACATGTGACACATGAAAATAAATAAAGTAAGTGCACTCATGCCTCTTGGCCTATCAAATATAGGAGTGGCTACAACTTTACAGCAGAACTGAATGAACTGATATCCGGCAGATATCCACAAGAAGAATATGAAAACATCACTCTTGCCTGCTTGAAGAAAGATTTTATACAGAATATTTAAATGACACGTCCAAACAAACTGCTTATTTATTGCAAAGAACTGGAAAAATACATCGACAGACTGACCCACATAAGACTCAGAGTGTCCCTATAACGCCATGCCACGAGATACAATATTGCAACGTTTTTCTTGTTTCACAATAAATCCCGATTCGAATGGAGGTGGATACAGACATGTTGGAACTAGTGGATTTAGGCCTTGAGGTGGGATTGAAGCTGCATTAGTCGCTTCCCGACTTGCAGATCCTACCACAGAGATACCTACCATTGCCCAATTCCTTTAGTGCAACTAAAATTTCAAACATATTTGCTGAATACGCAACATCGCTAATCATCTAAAAAATAAATAAATAAATAAAGTTAAGATAAAAATGAGATCTGTTCATTTAACTGTGGGTGTCATTCTGCCCTACCCAGGGTATAGATTTAGGCCATCAGAGAGAAATCCAGGAGATGAAGAAGCCCCTCCTCCACTCTCCAAATTTTTCTTGATGCTTTCCAATACTCGAAAGATTCAAATTTCGGGATATTTTCATTCATATCAATATCAGAGGTAAACAACATTAATAATAATAATAATAATAATAATAATAATAATAATAATAATAATAATAATAATAATAATAATAATGCATCCTTTTATATGTCACAATTAGTCCCCATTCGATTGAAGCTGGACACAGACATACTGAAGTGGGTGTATTAAACCTGAATGCCATTCCTAACGCCCCGTGGGGGATCGAAACCGCACTGACTTGCGCATTCTACCACTGAGCTATCGCGTCCCCTATAATAATAATAATAATACTAATAATAATAATAATAA
Source organism: Halocaridina rubra (assembly GCA_037179515.1). Taxonomy (NCBI): domain Eukaryota; kingdom Metazoa; phylum Arthropoda; class Malacostraca; order Decapoda; family Atyidae; genus Halocaridina; species Halocaridina rubra. The sequence goes on from JAXCGZ010019129.1 coordinate 91,471, forward strand.
TAATAATAATAATAATAATAATAATTACTCATATCAGCAAAAAGCATCTATTCAGTTCAAGCCAATGGAAAGTTTTCTGGTCTCTATATGATTTATTTTTGGAATTTAATAATTGCTGAAATATTTAAATCTGAGTACCATGGAGACATTAAACAAAATATTAGTGTATCTCTTTGGAGCATCAACATCAAATTTATATTTTCAAGACCTCTCGTGATTAACAAAGGTTTAACATTGTATCAGACGATAGAATAAAATTTCCGAGAGGTTGCAAATTAATTCTCTCGTTCAGACCTGTCTATGTCCACCCCCAATCGAATGGGGATAAACTGTGACACAAAAGCTGAACAAAATAGCTAAAAAAAAAAGAAAATACGAAATGAGTCCTTGCTGTAGCTAAGAGAGTAGTACAGCAATTATACAAAAAATATGACCAGATTTTTATTCTTCACTCTACCCATCGATCCGCACATATTTCAGAAGAGCGAAATCTTTGAGTATTAACTAACGCGCTGCCTTCGCAATCACGAGATGGCAGATCGGTTCCCGTCCAAGACCGAGAGTTTAAGCTGTTTTACTGGGAGGTTACTGCTGTGGCTGGGCACTACAGTGGGGGGAGGGTTGGGGCTCGCACCGGCTGACGTTCTGAGGAGCATCTTAGATGGCTATCGGAACTGAAACCCAGCAACCTTTACCTTGAACTTTATTACGTCAATCTATTTTCATCTTTTAGCACTTCAAGTACCCTTATAAGATATATTAATTGACGCATTGATCCCATGAACATTATATATCATATTCTTAATTTATCTCCTCAGTCGCAAGACTGATAGGTATTCTTAAAAACACTCAAATTAGAAATAAACAATGAAATTGATAGCATCCAACACAATGGGTCTTAGGGAATAAGGAAAAACATACATGATGGTTTTATAATCATAAAAGTTAGAAAGCATCCTAAAAGTTCTCTTGGGGACATATATTTCAAAGAAACAACATTCAAATAAATAAATAAACAATTATACCGAGGGTGGGCGAAAAGTCACAGTGTTTAATATCCTCACTGTGGGTGTACCGTTTCCTAACTTGCATTAATATTAAGGAGTAGTGATCATCAGGAAGAGTCTCAGAGAGGTAATCCCTCCCTCAAAAGGGCGAGAAATATATATAAGAAAAAATTAGGAAACCTGCCTTTTGGCCCACCCTAACTTGGCTTGAAAAGCAAATCCCATGACTAGGAAGAGAGGATTGGCAGAGCATGCGTGAGAGGCAGGAGAAATATCAATAACTCAGCTTCTGAGTCACCCGTTTCATAAGTTCTCTCCGATATTGTAAATCATTTATAAAATGATCTTAAAGATGCAGATTTTCTAATAAGAGCTTTGTGCTCTTAATATTACCTATTAGTTCATTCTCTTTAATCTCATTTTCAGAGTGAACAAAACCGACCGTGACAGGACTCGAACCTGCAATCTTCGGATCCGAAGTCCGACGCCTTATCCATTAGGCCACACGGTCTTCTACCAAGCTGAGGGGAACCGACAAAAATAAAAATAAATTCATTGAGGAAACAGAGGAGTATACGCTAGTTGGCAAGAGAAGAGGGGAATGTACATTACCGCACAGGAGTTACGTTGCCTCTTCTTTTTCATATAACTGCATTTGGAATAAGTGTGGCGACAAGTTGTGTCAAACTCTTGAAAACAAGAGTCTGAAGAGAGAGAGAGAGAGAGAGAGAGAGAGAGAGAGAGAGAGAGAGAGAGAGAGAGAGAGAGAGAGAGAGAGAATTTGAGATATCACTATGCTATCACAGTGATAAGAGTCACCACATATTTCTAAAGGGCAAACCGTAAGGTAATTACATTAATAACCAAGTACTAGGACCTGGGTACGGGAAGCCAGAAATAATTAATAGAAGCATACCAACATCACATCTGACAACCTATACATAAGCATGAGTTCGTGATAAAATTTACAACCACATATCGACTGATGAGCTGACTCTTCTGAGATGAAAGGGATTATCACAGAGGGAAACTCCTATCATATACTTATTTTTGTACCCAAGTAGTTGTACTTGAAAGCTGCTGGCTTGGCTACAAGACAGGTACACTTTGGGAAATGTGTTATTCTGTTCTCGACCTCTAAATGCTGTTTATATTTTAAGTAGAAATCCTATGAGCTCTCTCTCTCTCTCTCTCTCTCTCTCTCTCTCTCTCTCTCTCTCTCTCTCTCTCCTCTCTCTCTCTCTCTCTCTCTCTCAGCGCTTTATCACTTTTTTAAGAAGTGTCCTATTAGGACATTCTCTTCTCTCTCTGAAAATCTGAAAGAGGGATGCTTAAAATTCTTATCTTTAAAGGAAAATATTAGGAATTAGTGGCTGGTAGCAAAGTCATGGAAAAATCACAATATTTGCCAGAGAACAAGGGACAGGAGAAAAAGTTACAATTTATTTAACTATCTTCAATATTATGTATAATGACTATACTCTCCTATTTTGGTAAAATAAGCATTGATAGCGGTTCTCCGGTTCCTAGTCATACAAAATTGTCTCATATTATTAAATTACAAAAATTAAAATATTAAAATGGCTTTATTGATAGTAATGCATCAAACCTTATTCCTCTGTCTGTTTTCTCTAAATCTCATCCCACTTCTACATGGAGTCGATATTTTTGACAGCTCTCCTTCACATAGCACGGCGGTCATATACGACATCTTCTGAAAGCTGTTTCTCCGTTAAATCCTCTTTAATGTTGTCCATCCATCTGTGCTTCGGCCTTCCTCACCTTCTCCTTACCAGTATTTCCATCCGTAAAATTCTTCCCCACATATACCTCATCTCTTTTCATAACATGGCCATATCATTGCAGTCTTCTTTTCTGCACCTTCTTCGATATCTCTGTTACTTTCGTGGTCCTTCTTATACTTTCATTCCAGATCTTATCCATTTTGGTTACTCCACACACCCATCTAAGCATTTTTACCTCTTTAATCTCCAACTTCCTCTCCTGCACTATTTTCACTGGCCATGGTTCCGCGCCATATATCATGGTCTTATTCCCTTAAACACTGCATTGATCCTACGATCACAGAGAACTCAAGACAACTTCCTTCAAGTATTCCTTCGATCCTGCACTGTGTGTCATTTCTACATCCAAATTCCATCATCCGCCACCGTTGAACCTAAGTACTTAACTTTTCCACCCTTTTCAGTCTCGTCCTCTGAAGGTTCATTCCATAGTCTTGATCCTCATTAAACGGCAGGTATTCTGTTTTCTTTCTAAGGATCTTAAGCCCTCTGTCTTCCATAGCCTTCCTTCACTGTTCGTTCTGAAATTCCAACAACTCTGCACTGGTGCTGCACAGAATGATATATCAGCAAACATCATGCACAAGGAGGTTTGGTCTATTACATCGCAAACAATCACATCCATAATCAGACCGAATAGGTAAGGGCTTAAAGCATATCCCTGAAGTAGACCAATTCTAAATGGTATTCTTTCCGTTAGCCCGACGCTGCTCCTAACCTGTATTCGTTCCATCATACATATCCTGGACAGTCCTTACACACTTTTCCGGTGACCCTTTCTCCCTTATAGATCATATCTCTTGCCTTGGAACTTTAGCATATGCTGCTCCAGGTCTATAACAACTATGTGTAGTAATGAAGCAAAGCTACAGTGATGCAAAATCCCATCTGCAGTCCGGCTCTAACTTGTCTGTGTCCACTCAAATTTGAATGGGGACTAATTTTGACATTAAACGATGCCTCTTTGATCTAAACCAACCTGCAGTCCTGAGAACAATAGGTGTCGGAATATAATGGTAATGTTCTTAATTATCTCGTCAGTTGGCAATAATGGCAAGCAATTGCAACTGTGGCGCCTTTGCTCTTTTCGCTCTAAAAGTCTCGACTTAAGAGTGATAAAAGCAAATAGTAAATATTACAATCTCCTGCACAACAAAATTGTCCAAAACATTCTCGTA